>JAQGBH010005397.1:0-14445 GCA_034698265.1 Sminthurinus aureus | reverse complement strand
TTTATTCAAAAATAAGTATGCCATGAAATAACTTGAAAAGGGTACCAATTGATAGAGAATTTTATGCTGATCATCTTTTGTGAAGGTGTTATGTGTCTAACTTCAAAGGTTTACTTGTAAAATGAGTTTTAGTGCAAAAATACGTATAAAAAATCGAATAAAAGTTTTACACGGTGTCAAAGTCCAACAACAAATTCGGAACTTTGATGACCTCCAGATGTCAAACGAGGCAATCACTTTTAAAGTCGGTTCACAAACATTGTTCCCCATGGTCTAAAGTAGCTCTGTGCCAAATTTGGGCCGAATCTGTCGGAGAGCCAAAATCTCTTTATTTGCCTGCGGTGTCCTTTCCGTCTTATTTTCGAAAAAAAAATAAAAACGGAAATTCTTAACTATTATACGCAAAATTTCAACTTGAAACACGTTTTTTTACGGAAAAATTTTGCAGTTAAGACTCCAAACTTTCAGGATAGTTGTCTAGTGACATAAGGTCAATTTTGGCTGATTTTCAGACTATTTCGCCCAGCCGTTAAAACGTTGACGGTGGTCTGTAATAAAACCACCCTCACATTTAATTCACGCAACCCCCATTTTTAACCACCATTGTTCAGCTACAAATCAAATCTTTTGCACATAAAAACAATCCAGGGTGGTATAAAACATGTTTTTAGCTAACATTTGATCCGCAAGGGTCAGGTGGTCACCTGGGGTAATTTGAGATTTTGATATAAAAATGGGTTTATTGCAAATTCTCACGTTACCCCAGGTGACCTCTGGCAGTCAAGGCGTGAAAAATTGCTTAAAATTTGCTTTAATACCATCTAGTAGCGTTTGTTTACTAAAATAGTCAATAATCAGAAAAATCTCAGATTGCCTCAGGTGACCCCCTTGGGGTTCAAAATGTTGCTTAGACATGATTTTGTACCATCTACCATCGTTTTTATACGAAAAATAGTGGTTTTATATCAAAATCTCACATTATACCAGGTGACCCCCTGGGGTCAAGGGGTCATGTTAGCTAGAAACATGCTTTATACCACCTCGGATAGTTTTATGTACAAAACATTTGACTTGTAGCCGAACCATGGTGTTTAAAAATGGGGGAGGTTGCGTGAATTAAATGTGGGGGTGGTTTTATTACAGACCAGTCAACGTTTTAACGGCTGGGCGAAAAAGTCTGGAAATCAGCCAAAATTGACCTTAGGTTACTAGATGATGTTAATGTTAAACCGTTTGTTTTTATCATTGACTAAAGTCTTTCAACATTGACTAACTCATCATTTAAGTTGACAAAAATCTAGCAAGGGTTCTAAGATTGACTGGTAATTGGATATGATTCACATCCAATTACCAATTATATATCCAATTATATATTTTTAGATTGGATATGATTCATTTTTACAAGGAAGTTTTAATCTAATGAGTATTTTGTAATATTTAATACGTTTTACAAAAGTAATGGAATACATAATAATAAGGAAATAATAGAATGTAAAATGCTTTTATGATTTATTCGAAATTATTATTATTATTTAATTACTTCGAAATATTTGCACTCATTTCATAAATTTTTATGCGAAATAAATTTACGAATTCTTACTTACTTAAAAAATAAACTTTACTTTGCTCTTGGAGGAAAAATACATTAAAAATCTAAAGCATACTTCGATTATGCTTTGAAGAAGCATGCTTAAGCATACGTGCTCATACTTATTGCAGGTATGCTTGAAATTTAAGAAGCATGCTTGGCCAAAGTATTAAAAAGTATGCTTCGAGTAAGCATGCCTGAGTATGCTAAAAGTGCAATATAGGTATGCTTGTTTCTCACAAATAAGCATGCTAAATTCTCATGCTTCGCTATGCTTCGACCATAGTGTGGGGAATCCAAAACTCAGAACAATGCACAAAGTCTTCCTAAACCTTTATCTGCACATTTTTCGAGTTCAGAGTTTCCAGGTAGAGCTCTGTAAAAAAGTAATAGGAATTCTTAGTCATCATCAGCACCATCATTCACGGGATTTTCACTAATCCCTGGACTGCAGACTGAAGACTAGAGAAACTTTGTCCAGCAATGTTCACATGTACAATGTATGTTGTACGCGTAATATGTATGATATACATACAAACTACAATGAAAACTTTAACACTATAAAAATAAACATAAAACTGATGAGAGAAGGAGACTTCTCGCACATAATATATCTACAAACTCTCAGCGACTGTGTATCAATTACCTTTTCTTCTTTTTCTTCTTTTACTCCTTTTGCTCAAATACTTTTACTCGTTAGCTAGTTGCTAGTAACTGTTTAGGTGGTAAATGGTAACTGGTGAGCAAAATGATGTTACGCAAACGCAAAATACATACAAGAATACCTATGTACTACGTAGTCTTAAGACTAAGAAAACTCGAGAACTCTATGCGTCAAAAGTGGTACATTCCGTCTTATACCAAGAATGAGTTTTGAGTCTTTAGTCTCTTTACTCTTTTGCTAATAAATCATCACTGGATTTTGTCTTTAATTTTTCCATTTTCTCTCCTCTCCTCTGTTATCTGACTACTTACTATACAAAATGATATTCAAGTTTTAAGTTATGTACAAAGTACAAGTAGTACTTTGCTTCACTTTTCAGTACGACTTGTATCTTGTATCTTACGCGTTGTCTGTCATATGTTTTCTATGCTGAAAGTTGGATGTTGAAAGTGATGTCGTCGTTATTTTCTCATCAGTCATACCTCATACCTAAAAGACAAAGAAGAAAAAGAACCAAGAAAAAAAGGTATAGAAGTACCTTCAAGTGCATGATCTGTGCAGCAGGAGCATCATTCAAAATTCATACAAAAGGTGCAATGATGATCCCCGGTTTTTTCTTTTCTTTCCTCTTTCTTTATTAAATAAAGCCCAAGAACAAAATCATCAGCAGTCAGTAGTCAGTAGTCATGTACCTCTAATCTCTAATACTGATATTCATGTTATGCACACTAAAAAAACTTTATGTACCACAAGTTTTCCCCAAAGTACAAAGTACACATATACATATTGTTCTCGAGATATAAAGTATAAAGTATGCAATGATGATTGCTTATTTCATTTTACTTTTATGTAAGCATTGTGAATGTAAACAAAAACTAGCAATTTTCATCCTCCCACGGTCTCACAACACAGAAAGGAATATTTGTCTTTTTAAATATTTCAAGTAATGGAGCAAGTTGAGACTTGAGACGTTGTTTATTGTACAAAGTTTCTGCATCTTATTATTATTATTACGGAAAAAATAAGGTTTTTGCAACAGACGGTTTTCCGCTATAAAATGAAATACAGAGCCTGGAGTCTAGAATGCAGAGTTTAAGGGACTATGTATTAGTATTTTATTTCTAAATTCCTGGTTTGTTCAAAATAATCACAGACAAACTGTCGTAAATATGATACAATAATAATAATGGTTATAATAATATGTACATGTATCATGTATTGTGTATCGTATGATGAATGAAAAAAGCAAAAGGAAAATCAACGGGAATGACAACAGAGAATGGAGAATGGAGAATAGAGACCAATGCACTGTGCACCCACGTACATAAATAGCAAAAGAAATAAATCACTCTTGTCTGTTCTTGTAGGTATTACTACATGAAAATCATAATCATAATCATCATGATAATATGTAATAATAATGGAATAATGGTGGAACAAGAGACATGGAGAATGGAGCGACAAGAGACAGAGAGGAGAACGGAGAATGGAGAAAGAGACGACGATGAAAAACTTGGAATGTGTAGTTCAAGTACATTATCATCCACATAGTCCATACTCCATACTTCATACTCTATACCTGTCCACACATAAAAATATCCTACATGTCTAAGTGCATATGATGCAGGAGGTAAAAAAAGTAACAAGAAAATTGTTTTGCAAGGTGGTCGCTGACTCAACGCTCAACGTCAAACGTCGAGTACGGAGTACGGAGTACGAACTATGAACAACGAACAACGGCAAACAGCAAAAATCGTCGGCGGTTTGCTGTCCACAAAATGTATAATATATTGTACAAACTTTTTTTACACATACTATTTATCTATCAGCCAGATGAAAAGATGTTGGCGAGGACACACTATTCCATGCATAATACATAATACTTAATGTGCTTATGCATACATCATACATACAAATATGCACGCACTAACGTCTAACGTATACATAAGATGTAAAAAAGAATAAATGCAAGTAGAAAGGTATAACCAAGAACAAAAAAAACTGCATTGGAATTAATAAATGAGATTGTTGGCTTTGAATTCACATATGTATGAACATTTTCCTGTCCACGTCCCGACTCCTGAGTGAACGTGTGTGTTCTCTGTTCTCTGCTTTGTGCTGTAAGTTGTATGTTGTACGTGGTTCTAACTTTAATACAATCTACAGCAAGCAATAAAGAAATGCAAAAAGTCTAATGATCCATGTCTCTATTTTTTGTACTTTTAAACGCTTCAAATATCTTTAAGCATGTACAATGTACAATGTACAATGTACATCCTATATCCTACATTGTAGCTGTCAACACTACCTATTCACAATACACTTTATCCAATTGTGACCGGACCAGGCGACAAATCAGCTACATTTTTCAAGTAACAATATTGAAAATAATGCTCTTTTTCTGTTGAATTAAAATTTAAAACTTGTGCATTTCCACTTCCTTTTTTTGCACAGATAATTTTGAGCCGTATCTTAATTGCACACACAAGTACGTTGGAAGTTTTAATTTATAATTTATACTGTAAAAATTTTGCTACATATTATAAATTATAAATGTCATTGAATTAAACTTTTTGTAGTAAGAATAAATGTAGTAGAGCACGTTCATTTTAATTTGTAGAGATTCGAGAGTCAAGAGTAGAGGTTCTTATCTTTTTTTACTATAAATTTGTATCCGTACGCCGCCTATGATCTGTAATATATTTTGGAGACTCGAGACTCGGGACACGAGACACCGTCCTATTTGATGTAGATTGTAGATATGTACACTGTATACTGTACATTGTACAAGGAAAAGTCAATTTTTTTCATCTCACTATCTCTGTCAACCAGAGAATAAGCCAAAAAATGTACTGTTCAATTTAGCGGAATCTCCTTCATTTATTATAATATGTATTACGTATTACGTAATATAATAGGAATGCATTAGGACGAGCCATTCTCATTTTTTTCAATTGTATAATGAATCCAGGAAACTTGGTAATAAATATATAGGAAAATGTGCGAGACAGGATGGTCTCTTCCATGTTCCATGTTCCATGTCCTTGCTCCTTTTATTATATGATATTATATATGTGATATATAATACGGAATACGGAGTGGATCGATCTTGAATCACAAAAGTTCTTCCTCTTTCATACACACATATGAACATGTGATATTACTGTATCTAGATCTATACTCAATACAGATACATGTATTATGTACTACATTCATATGTACGTATAAAATTTTTCCCATTTTCTTCTTCCCCTTTTCACCAGTCCACAGTCCACCAATGTACAAAATCATTATAATTCCATTGACGTCTACTCTTTCTCGCAAAAACTTTTTTGGACGACGACGACCAATACCAAGACGTAAAGGAAAAGAAAAAGAAAAAAGACGACGACAACGACGTAGGACGGAAGGAAAAGAGGAGACACATTAAAAGGAGAAATAAAATAGTTTCATGACATGTCAACATGGAACAAGAAGGACGTTTTTCCATCTTTTACCTTTTACTTTGTACTTTGTACACTGTCTTCGTTAGTGTAACACGTCAACTCTCATGTCAAGCCGAAGTTTTGGGAGCTGAGATGACCAGTAACCTGTAATCACCAACTTTGTAAGGATAATGTTTGTCTCTTTCTTCTGGTACTGCACTGGCATTATGTATTGTGCATTGTGCATTGTAGTTTTGTACAATTGACCAGCCAGGAGAAATAATGACTGCTTGGTGCTACCAACATTTTCATTTCCATTTCCATTTTCATCTTCATTGTCACACTACATCATATCGTGTAGTAAATCACGATTAGGAGAGAAAGAATATTACGGAATATGGGAATATTGAAAAGATGGAGAATGTAATATATACACTATCCACACATACACACATACATAACGAAAATGAAGAGGAAAAAAAGATAACTTGAGTTTAAAAGAGTCATAAGAATTTATTTTATGTGTCTTTAACAGCAAATAAGCTGGAGGCTACACTACCAATTGTTGTCTTCTGTGTTTATGAGGACCGTCTACCTTCATGTCTTTGTCTGTGTCTCTGTGTGTGTAGGAGAAAAATATGAGAAATATAATTAGGAATGAGTTTGAAAGTGCAGTTGGATGGATAATGGATATCAAGTACAAGGTACAACTTACAAGTATAAAAGTACATGATTGTGTTTTGTGTATTATGTAATGCGCGTGAGATGCAGTATTATTACAGAGGGAAAGAATAGCAAACACTCCAAATATTCTAAGACACTCATGTTATTCTTTTTTTCATCATCAAGATACTTTTTTGCACCTTTTATCTCTCTTCTTCTTCTTGTTGTACTTGTTCTTCCTCCCTCCGTAAAATTCATACGTGAAAATGATGTGTAAAATGAAATGAAGTGAAAATAAAAGGAGAGAGGGAGAGAGAAATCATTGTATACAGTATTGTATATTACACATGAGATATGAGAGAGATGAGATGAGGATCAATGCCCAGAATCATGATCGTCATCTTCATTGCCATTGCCATCATCTAGTGAAACCAAAACGTGTAGCCGTTATGTATTTTGTAGTTTGTAGTTCTGAAGAATTGAGAAGTATGTAGAATGTAGAAGCTAAAGTTCCACACTCCAAGCACCATTTATGTAACTACTCACTCAGTTAAAATACCTACTTACTTACACACACACACTCACACACACACACTGAGTACACAATACAGCTTTTGCTTAAACTTGAACAGTGTGCACGAAATGTCATGCCAATTTATAGCACACCTAATCACACACACAAGTACAGAGATGAGAAATGAACATCCTACATGATCCATCGTTTATAGCAAAAGTATAAACATTAATTTGTTTCCCTCCTGCAGCAAAACTTTTCCTGATGCTTGCTCCTAGCTTCTTCTTTCATCTCCCTAAATCCATATCCTGCCATAGAAAGCACAGCACAGCACACACCAAGCACAGATGGTTAAATGTTATCATAACAATCATCATTTTCTCATATCAAAGGTAAAGAACGACAATGACAACGACAACGGGAACAAGAGTGAGTTGATATATCTACAATCTACAAGCATGCAGAGATGCCTATAATGTACAGTGTACATTGTACATTGTACATATATGTGTGATGATGAGAACGCCCACATCATCATAAAAGTGCGGTTCATAAGAAAAACAATACTGACGACAGCTCTACAAAATTTCCGTCCTATACATTCTTCTTTCTGTTCTTTCTCCAATCTCAAGTAGCCTGAAAATATCATATATGGCACACAATTATGCATTATGAATTATGCATCATATGGCAAACATTTCACATTTCACTACTTTAAATTCGTAAAATAAACTTATAATATAATTATCATAATCACCATCATTGCGATCTGAAACTCATTTTTCAACCTGACATCACATCACATCACATCATATAAACCCTGTGCGCTGGTTTTCACCCATTCTTTTGAACTCAAAGCTCAAAGGCACAGTTTTAATTTAAACAGTGTAAACAACATTAAAATAATGTGGAAAATGGAAACAAAACAGCAAAATTGGCAAGATTCTCTGTCATTTTGTGGTTTGCAAATTTCTATCACAATGTGTTTCCTCCGTTTTCTATATAAACTCACGAAAGGATCATGGACGTTTCCAGTTTTGAGTTTCAAGGTATAAAAGATTAAATTGTATTTTCAATTTTCCACATTCAACAGAATGTTTTTCTATCGTACAAAATGCCGTGTTCCTTGAAACTTCGAAACATGTGAAATTTGAATGTGTTGAAAAACAATCTTGAGCTAGGAAAATTTCGATGCTGAGGACGTTCTCAACATTAGTATTTTAGATTGTTATTTGAGAAGTCTGACGTGATAATACAAGAGTTTGTCTCTTTTAATAGTACATAATTGAATTAAATGGTCGAGAAGAGATGAAAAGGAGTCATTCATCCATACTCCACACTCTATGCTCCATACCATAGACCATAGTTCAAGTTTTTTTGCATCAACAAACAAAATAGTTTCTAAAACTACTTGAAACAAAATAGCGGATACTTATGTATAATTTGTAAGTGTACAGTGTACAATGTACAGGTATTTGTTTCGTTCACATAATGCAGGATCAGTTTTTGACTTCTGCAAACTCAGATCTCAGAATCAGGATCAAGTAAATGAGGATATTATCGAATATAAAAAATTACTGTCCCAAACACAAGACACAAGACACAAGATAAGAGACGACAATTATGGGGGAGAGAAGGTGGACCGTGTTTATATAACTGCGATTGTATACTGTACTTTGTACACTTGTCTGTTGTACACAACTGTAACCGCCCATTGCACAACTCGTGTAAAGCTGTTTTCCGGGAAGTTGACTTCACCTTAATCAAACAATATTACGTATTATATGGAAAACATATATATACATTAGAGCATCGAGATTTGAGATTGGAAAACAGAAGTACAGCATTAACAAATTGATATAGTAG
This sequence comes from Sminthurinus aureus, assembly GCA_034698265.1. Taxonomy (NCBI): domain Eukaryota; kingdom Metazoa; phylum Arthropoda; class Collembola; order Symphypleona; family Katiannidae; genus Sminthurinus; species Sminthurinus aureus. Next base: position 5,725 of record JAQGBH010005397.1, on the reverse strand, counting down.
CAAAAGGAATTAAATTGCGTTACTAAAACATGCTAAACTTGTACTTCCTTTTCCCTGTTGTATTTCCCTATGGAAGTTTGCTTGTTGCTGTTGCTTTTTTTGTTGCTGTTGTTAAATTGTTAGCAACTGATAGTTTCATTCGACTCATACGTAGGATATTTAAGCTCTTCTCATTTTCAATCGTACACAAATCCAGTAAATTCTGATCATTTCATTCCAAATTCCAAACACAAACTATTCCTAACAAATTTTGATTTGTACCTTGTACACCGTATCTACTTTTTGTGTTTCTAGTATTTCTAATGGTGGGGAGATAAATTCTCTAATTTTGCACTCACATTGCAATTGTCATACATCATGTATATTGTCCTCTTCAGGAAGAACAACTTCATGCATCGTCATTCCCCGTACTCTGCACACTGTGTCAAATGTACAATAGAAATGGGATTGGGAACTCAGACTAACACTAATGGATATTTATGTACAAGTATTTCATAATGTATAGATAGATGGATTATGGATAGAAAACGTGAGGGAAACGAGAAAATATAGAAAACAGAAAAGGATTATTGTACACATTTGACTGTTGAATAATGGTCGCTGGAAGAAGAGAGTAAAGTGTGACATTAAAATTGGATATTTACGTCCGGTATCCATCCTCCAGATTCTAGATTCTAGATTGAACTGATAGCATAGCATAGTGTACAACACATAACTATTGATAATCTGTCAAATTTTCATGCCTTTTGTATTCTACGTTCTACATTTCATATTCTACATGAACAAAACACAGCTAAAATCCAGAAATCTGCTATACAAGTAAGTCTGTGTTCACAAACTATCCAATTTAATGCATCTGGTTCCAACGATGTGCCGTATAATGTATAATGTACAGTATAAAAGCATCCAATATCCAATATCCATTTCCCAATTTCAGGTTGTAATCCTGGATCCTGGCAAAACACAATACGATCTTTCTACAGTCTACATTCAAAAGCATAGATAGAACAAACTGGACTGTATATAACTAGAATCTAGACTCTAGAAGCAGATTATGACTGAGTGTAATAATTAATAGTGCTAAAGGAGCCGATTCACTTTTTGGCAGGAGTGCCAGCAACTACCATACATAAATAGAAGAACGGAAGCTGGAAAGAAGGAAAGGAGGTGGAGTAGTTTTTGCAATTTTGCACTCACTTTTCATACAGAGTTGAAGGCAAGTCTCAATAATTCATTATTAATAACAGAGGAGTCATATTATTGTAATTTGCACTTTTTGGAATCGTTCAGCAGGCCATCACTCGGCATTATACACAAGGCACAAGGCACTGGGGCTACTGCTGTTCCTCCCATCTCCCATGCCTGTAAATTGTGAATTGTGAATATCTGTGAGAGAGAGTAAGCTGTAAGCTTTAGGTTGGACGTTGGACGTTGGAGGTATGATTTTGTGTAAAACAAGAATTTCCTTGTGAACTCCGGATGTGAGTTCTACGTTCTACGGTCTAAGGAAAATTTCCTTCCTAAACAAGTATCTTCAGAACACTGCACATTGTAAATTGTACATGATACATCATATAGTGTATCATATATCATATTATGTATCTTGTTTCATATATCATGGAGCATAAACTGAATCGCAAATCTTCACAGTGATAAGATAAGCAACAGGATGATCTTTTTACTTAGAATATATCGTAACTTTACGCGTCATGTAAGTCAAGTAACCAAATATAAAATACAAGGAATGTATAACAGAGTGTCTGGTATACCTTTTTCCTATTGAATTTTCCAAAAAAGGATGTATACATAACGTAATATTTGTTTTTATAGTTGTAAAAATGTTGTAATATTGTTATTTGTTTTTGTTATTTTTACTTTAGAATTTCCAATTTACAAACACACGTTCCATCTTCTATCTTCTAAAATTCACTCTTCTCTTGACTGTAGAATATACTAGACTCCCTGCCTATTTTACAATAAACTACAAACTACAAATAAAAACATACACATGCCGATTTTATTTCTTTGAGAATTGCCTCAATGCTCATTGCTCATTGCTCATTGCTCCATGCTCAATGCATACTTTGTCAGTATGATAACGTAAAGTAAACAGAGTCGCTTCCTGGGCACCTCATACATTATACATTTTATGGGTAAGTAACCTTTATAAGTTTACATCACGATACATCAGCAATTATTATTATTATTATTACCATGAATTTATATCAACAAATCACGCCTTATTTGTTGGTTTGTTATCATGACACAAGACTCGAGAATCGAGAACCAAGTCATAAACATGATGATGTGCTTTTACTGCGATTTATTGATGCGGGAATAGGGAAATATAACTTGTTCCATTGATATTTTCTCTTTAGTCTATGATCGCAGATTGCTGAGAATTTTGAGCAATCAGGAATGGGACAGTTTCATCTTCATATGAGAACTAAATATGAAACGTGAACAGTAAACAGTGAACAGGTTTGTATTTAGAGATAGTAAGTGTAGTTTTCGTTAAAGTTTAACAGGCATGTTTGAAGTTTGAAATAAAAAGGAAATCTTGTAAAAATGAAACTGACGTACTTATGCTGTTGATGTTACCTCTTGTGACTTCCGAATTTCCATCTCGTCAGATTTCACACTGTGACTACTGTCTACTGTCTACCAATCTCATCTCCTGATGCGTTTGACTATAACCTTAATAGAGAACATGAGAGACTAAACGGAGGAAAGTACTGCATCCACGTGAATCTAATCTCAGATATGATATGAGACAAATATTATGTTTGTTTGTTACTCTATTTATGCACAAATAATAAATCATTCTATAAGAGAGAATGAGAGAATCTTTCCAACTGAAAAGTGGAAAAGTTTACGACTGCAGATGTTTCTAGTTTACTTCTCAGATCACTGTGTTCTTGCATATTGGATACTGGATACTGGAATGTAGACAGTAGAAACTAGACACATGAGCTTTTTTTTATTTTATCTTAACATCCGCAGAACGCAGAACATTTACTTACTAGCTCAAAAACCAAATGTACGCAAAGGCGTATATTTTTGCAGTGTGTACGCACAAATTATATACCTATCTGAACATACATTCAAATGGAAACTTTTTTTGAATTAATTTTTTCCTCATTTTTCCTAGTATCGCTATCCATCCGTAGGATTCCTCCTGTATTAGGATATTTTGCTTCAATTCCAAGTTTCTAGTTCTTGACTGAGAAGATTTTATTTGTCTACCTTCTACCTCCTTAAATCCAACATCTATCTTGCCATTTACAATCAAACTAGATAAATATCTCGCATCTAACCATCTCTGTATTTAGATGTAAATGTGGTGTGTTTTCTGTTTTCCTTTTTGATCCAGGCAATAGACCGAAAGGAGAGTGTAATAATACAGATACCAGATACCAGACACACATGCGGCACAAGGCACCATCATTTTGACTGTGGTCTCTAGTCTTTAGTCTTTAGTTCAGCTATCGGTATTTGGTAGTTCAATATTTTCTTTTCTTTTCCTTGGATTGTTTTTCTATAATAATACCAAGTACATACTTTTCTTCCATGATCATGCTATATCTTTTGTCTTTTCCTGATGTCTCCTTCGTTTTTCGATTTATTTATGTAAAACATAATACAATGATAAAATGTTATCCTTATTGTATTATGTTTTATGCATTAAGCATTAAACCTCATACAAGTACGTGAAAAAGTAGACAACGACGGAAGGCAGAAGACAGGCGACAGAAAGGACGATGCATGATCATTGAGCATGAAACATCGCAATTTACAAACAAAAAGCATGTCGTAAAATATCTAATATCACATTCTTATCCATTTCTTGTGTCTTGTGTATATTGTATAACGTATAAGATTCTTGTGAGAAGGATGGTGACTGATAAGATGACTACCGTATGACGTATGACTAACAATAAATGCATGACTGAACGGTTCAAACTGCCTTCTCAAAATTTATAATCATAAGACATAAAATATCATTACGTATTCTCCTGTGATATGATTTGATATGATATAATAAGATATACCATCCATTCCACATTCCACTACTGTAAAAGTTTATGAATTCTAAATTCTGAATTATGAGTTACACACATGAGGAAATAGAAAGTTCAAAATTCTTCTGGATTCTGGATAAATGAAAATTCTACAAAGAGTTGAAGAGTGTACATGTTTTCAACAATGGAAATTGAAAATGTAATAGTTGTGTCGTGAGGAAGCTGTAAACTTTACAAGTTTACGATCGTAATGCAGATATTTGCGTCGGTAAATATATTGAATGAACTGACTGAAGTGAACAGAGAGCAGACAGTTGACAGAGTTCAACGAAATGAAATGAAGGATGCATTTTATATTTTATGAATGAAATTATCAAGTAAATTCCCGATAAACTTGACAAGTTCAGGAAGGACGGATCTTAAACTTTGTTGTTGTTGTTTTCCCATACTCACACATGTGCTAATGTATAATTATGAACTCTCTTGTGAGTTGAAAATTGAGAGACAAACGGGAAGCTAGTCGGATGCTGCCTGCTACCTGCTAACGTTTTCTGGCAAAAAGACCAGAGGAGAATCAAGAATAAAGAATGGAGAATAACCGTAAAATGGCAAACTAACGAGGAAAAAACGAGGCAGCGTGGTGTGTATTGTAGATTGTAGATTGTTGATTGCAGATTCAAGGTGGGATAAATGAGGGTGGAAATTGAATGGAAAATGGAAATGAAATAATAATTAGGTACAATACACCGTACACCATAAGTATTACGTATGTTACACTACATTATCAGTACATTACTTATTATTACTTATAATTTTGCATAATATTACCTAAATACTATGTACATTATGCCTACATTATATATTAATAATATTATATATTACGTTTCACTGTATTTTACATTTCATTTTCAACTGCCAATTAACCGAGCACCGAGCTGAGCTTTTAAATATTGAAGGTCATTAAACTTAATTAAATCCGTGAGTGCTTGTCTTAATTATCCGCAATTCACTTGAGACTCGAAACTCGAGCCACACACATAGCTCGTAAAGAAATTAACAACAATAACAACAGTAGTACACAGCAATCCCGCATATTCACATGTATAAACATAATATACAGCATGTGAAGTATAGACATAAACTTTATGTATAATAAATAGGGGACGATTTGCATTTGCAGTCAAATCCATTTCCATATACAATATATATACAATAACAATAAATAATGTATTATGTTTCTCCCTAAAGCTGACTCTTCCTCTCGTACTCGTAACTTTGCGTCTCAACTCTCACTTTCCCTGTGAGCATTGACAATTGACAGTGATGTCTAGTAGGTAACTAGTATCTAGTGTCTAACAACTGTACATTTAGTACATATACACATTCCTGATTGCTGCTACTTCTGCTGTACAATTGACTCCTCGTCGTCGTCTCTCTCTACTGTCACAGTATACATTCCATTGAAAACTTGCTTATTCGGAATCATTGACAGAACACTTTACCTCACTAATATTGTTATTATAGTAGAGGAGCGTGGGGCAAAAATACAACAGGGGCAAAAATACACCACGGACAAAATTAGATTTCTTGCCTAAGCTATAAGTTTTTTGACAAAAGTGTCTACATAAAAAAGAAAGCTTAGACTATGAGGATTAGTTTGTGTTCTTGACCGAAACACAACTGCCGTTTATAACAAAGTTATA
>JAQGBH010005396.1:0-14445 GCA_034698265.1 Sminthurinus aureus | reverse complement strand
AGCTCCGGTGAAATTACTCTACTTGTACCTCTGTTTACACATCACTTATGAGTAAATAGAAAGTGCAAAGAGTAAAGAGTAGATTCCACTGGCAACGGCACTGGTATCTCAACAATTGTGTGTCTATCTGTATTGCGTAATGTACAATATAGACTGAACACTGAACGCTGAACATTGTACACTGTACACTGTACAAGAGACATGGGAGAGGGAACGTAAGTACTTATTTTTGTGGAGTCGGCAAAATCCATATCCACATCCACATTTTCGTTTTAAAATCATTGCACGTTCAATCAAACCTCGATATATCAATATATCGATATATCTACTCTAGCTCTAGAGAAAGCAGATGACTATAACCACCTAGTGTACACTACACTGATAATGATAGAGGCATATACATTAGACATATTGTAAGTGTACAGTGTACAGTGTATAGGATCCGTAGGGAAGGAATGTATAACATGTGCGAGTATTGAGTATTGAGGATTGAGGTTTTTGTGTATTCTGATACAGTACACATAAACGTGATTTGAGGACACTTGAGAAAAACCGACACAAACTGGAAACCAACAAGAAGAATTTTCACGCACGAATTCCATACAGGGAGAAAAAGTCAAAGTCAATACCACAACATATAAACATATAGACATGTAGACATGTAAAGACATATCAAGACATTTACAAGAAGGCAACGACCAAAAATAAAAAGACAATGACAATGACAACGAAAACCAAAACGACCACCACGAAGAAGAACACGACAAAGGACAAAGATGAAAAAGATGTACATTGTACATGTTATAAAAGAAGCTTGAAGAAAAATACAAAGTATTTTTCATGTTCATTTTTTTTGACTTGCTGAATTTTGCTGTCCTGGTTTTTACTCATGTCAATCTGCAGTGTCTGTAGTTTGTAGTGTGTACATTGTACATTGTGAATTGTGCAGGATACGCTGGATATGGTACACGTGTACAGTGTACACAGTACCAAGTGAAATCAAAAGCGGTTTTCTAACTTCCCCTTCATTTACTCTCAAATTGAATTCCATATTTCATTCCAGTCATTCTGCTCATGCTTCTCCATTCTCTATTCTATTATGCTGTATATTGTGCATTGTTCATACAAAAGACATTTTACCTACAAGTATTTTGTCTACTTCTAGTTTCTAGTTTCTCGTTTCTAGTTTCTAGTTGTACGGTGAATTCATGGTGGAAGATCAAGAGAAATTGTCATGGTAGGTTTGTCATATGGTTTATATATAAAAAATAGAAAATGGGAGGAAAAAAATCAAAATAAAGTTTCAATTTTATCTCTAAATGGGAATGGCGTCGTATTTATTTTTAAGAGGATGATTTTCCCTCTACAGAGTTCTCCATTCTCCATTCTCCATTTTAGACAATTCTACAGAATTCCTTCTTCTACAGAATTTTACCGAGAATGAGAACAACGAGCGCATTGGACTCATTCTTGATGTAAATTGTACATTGTACGCTGTATGTTGTATGTTGTACGTTGAATGTTGTACATTGTACGTTGTACGTGGTACGTTTTACGTGGTTAGGACAATGCGAATGACAAGGACAAGAGAAAAAAGGGAAAGGGTGGAGATGGAGGAGGGGACACACACAATTCCATTATACTGGGAAAACGGCAGAGAACAAATGTGAAAGATGGTAACTTGTGAAGTGTGCCATGATTTCACTGTCAAACCTTTGGAAACGTTGGATTTTTTCGAAAGGGGGAGGATTCGAGAAAATGTTTCCATGTCCCACATCTATCCCTTGACTTGGCTTGCCTCTCCTTGTCACAGAGAAACACTAAAGTTCCCAATTCTACATTCTACAATCTACATTGCACATTCCGCACAAACCAAACTCAACTCAGAATCCAGAATTCGGGAATCCTACTCCCAAAACCAAACCAAACCAATGGAAACCAAGTGATGCAAAAACAAAAGCAAAGCAACGTAAAGTAGACCAAGATCAGACAAGGCAGGAATCGCGTTCCCAGTCAATTTTTCAGGTATGTAGAATGTAGAATTGGGGTTTAATCAGGCGGAATTTACAAGGGAAGCAAGATATCTGAATCTGAGCAGAAGGGAAAAGTAACAAATTATTCAAGCTTGAGTGAAAACTTCGTTACTTGTTATAAAAACAAGAATTCACTATTTCTACGTATTTTTAATGGATTTTTTGTTCATTGTTCACAATGGACGTTTCTATTTACTAGTATGTGCACAATGAACAATATACAAATGCAATTTTCATGTAACAAATTCTCCTGCGATCCACTTTCCATTTTATCGAAGTTGACTAAAGAGAAAAGTGTTTGTATTCACAGTGTAAAATTACGGGATGAAGTAAAGCAAAAGGACCCATTAAAAATTACAGCACCACATAATTGTATCCCAATGCTGAAAAATGTTCTTTTTTCTCTCGTACCCGTTTTTATCGCATTTATCATAAAAGCCAACGGAAAACGAAAGCACATTGGAGGAATTCAAGAAGACGCTTAATCCGACTCCCGTGAATTCAATTGAAGAACTAACAACTAAGATACAGGGTAATCCAAGTGGTTGTGGTTAATTTGTCTTGTTTCGTGGATTAAATTGACCACACCAGACCAAAGACCAAACCGCACCACATTTAAGTAAGAAATAAGAAATCCCAATTGGATCCAATTTACAAAACTCTAGAATTAATTCTAGTTCCAATTCCAATAGCCATATGTTCCTTCAGCATTTAGTATTCAGTACAATATAATAATAAACACGTGCTAGTTACTCCAAGTACTTAGTACTAACTACTCTTCTCAGTGGGAATGGAGTTGGAAAATCCAATAACATTTACATTTACGCTTACAATTCCTCTTCACATTACACATTACACATTACGATCAAGGAAATTCCAATGATCCTTACACCACATCCCTTCATAATTGAATTGAATTCTCTTAGACGACCCTGCACCAACATCAAGATCCAAACTACCCTAACATTTCCACGTTCCCAGCCTCTGGAAAATGGGGTTAGGACAAAAAGGTTAGCAAAACCGTGAAAATACGGCGTGCAGTGTGTTGTACAGATAGTCCTTCAAATGCAAAAACGCAGACTCAAAAGTCAAAATGAACTCCAGAGAGTCAAAAGTTTTTGTTTCATTAGCTAAATTAATACATTTACCATGTACCATGTGTATTATATTTGTACAATCATCAGGATGGGATTTACTTGTGATTCTTCGACACAATTTTAAGAGCGGTGCTGCTCAAAATACGCAAGCTAACTGTGTAAGGTTGTGTTCACACTTCTGCATGTGTATTTTGTAGGCTGTGTGATGCATTAAAAACTTTAAGCTTGTAACAATGAACAAAAACAACGTGACAAAGGGAAACGGAAAAAAATATGGGCAGATAGATTCGCATTCCAACTTGAGATTTTGCCTGCAATAAAATGAAAACTCTGTTCACATTTCATCGATATGAATATCCACAGCAAGGATGACTCTGACATCGACATTGTCAACTTAACGGCACTGAAGGTGAAATTCAATATCATTTATTCCAGAGTACAAAACTATCAAGAATATCATGTATCGTGTTGTGTTGCTGACCTCGTAAAAATAAGATGAGCGAGAAAAGAAATTTTGAAATTCAATTTCTTATCATTTTCTTACAATACACACGGACATGACCACCAACAAAGTGACTTTGAAACGTCCCTAATTTGCCGACTTGACCCAACTTCATCCGACTCCTTTCCCTTTCTTTCTCTCGCTTTCTCTTTGTCCTTTGGATTTAGCAGACAAGAGAGAATAGAGCACACGCGTGAATTGGTTTGTAAAAAGTACAAAAACGTGTACTAGTGTAGGTTTTATGCCTCACCATTTTCACAGTTGTTTTGAGTTTGAGTTTGGAGAAAAGAAAATGAAATGGCCATAGAAACTAGTAGCATGAAATAATCGTAACATATTCTTTTATGATTATCCCCAATCCAGAATTCAGAATTGAGCATTGAGACAAAAATGGTGGACCACTGTCCATTGTCCATGGATCACGACTGTTACACTGTTACATGTACTTAGGACTTCAAGGGTCAAAGCCAAATTCAATAAAACAGTGACTCTACTCTTACTCCGTTTTGTATTGTATTTTATTTTATAATATTACCTTTGGGTAAATGTTACACGGCCGTTATATTATATTATGTTGCATTATAGCCGCTCATTCTCAAGTCTCAAGTCTCAAGTCTCAATGGCCAATAACAAATAACACACTCAAAGTTTCAACTATCTTATACCTTTTTATTTGTGTGTAGCACGAACCTTTTTTACACGACCATGAAAAAATTGCAAAATATAAGGACTCTTCCTCCTGCCTTTCTTATTCATTGCAATCCATAAAACTGCATACTCCATACTCCATGCTCCATGCTCCATGCTCCATGCTCCATACTTCATAAAGACAGAAAGGTCAGCAGTCAGCAGTCAGCAGTCAGCAGTCAAGAGTCAAGAGTCAACATGTGAAGAATGAACTGTCTGAATTCGGAATTCGGAATTCAGAATACTTTAAAAAAAATAATAAGGTCGATGGTGCAGCTGAGCAAAATTGCAGCAGCCAGCCAGCCAGCAACAGAGGATGCACCAAAAGTCCAAAGCACAAAGTTCAAAGACATGACGAAAAGATAAAATAGAGTGACACAGGATTAATACGATGGCATCCATCAAAATCCTCCATCGTCCATGTGGGTGTTATTTGTATGCATCACATATTGTGATAGGGATAACATGTCACACACATCATGAGTTATGAATATGATATATCATGTACCATAGGTCCGTACATGTTTTATACATTGACTGGTGAAAGTTGGTTTCTCTACAAAGACAAACACAGTCACACAAACGCTACATATGCGCTGACTTATATGCACAATTTTGTAAATAATAGATCCTGTAGAAATCCTGTCAAGTTTCTACTTTGTTTCAGCTCCATTGGGACCCAAGGAGAAAATGTCAAGCTTATCTATGCATTTGTGTATGTACGTATGTATGATTAGCACGTAGACGTACGTTGTATCAAAAAGTTTGAGATTGTTGATCTATGACTGTATACTGTATTCTATGTGCGAGTGCCAGTATGTATAATGTAGACGCATGATGTACAGTAGAATATAGAGTCAGCCGTTTACTCATGGCTCATGGTTAATGATGCAACTTCACATTTATCTAATAATTTAAATTCTGTGAACCAAAACATTGCATTGAAAAGACAGTCGTCAGTTGTCAGTCGGGAATTTGAATACGGTACGTAGAAGTACGTAAAAGTAAAAGTAGTCATTACTGAATTGAGGATTTAGGATTCATCTTGATTCAACTCATGTATTAACAAGTTGCTTTTGTTTTGGAAACACTTGATTTGTATGTTGTGTATGCTAAATTTTGATTTTCCGTGAACTCACATGCAGTCACAACTCACAAGTTAAAAGTCCGACTAAAGACTCAACGTCAAACAAATTACACCATGGGACAATCTGATACGAAATGTATTACGAAAATTACAAATGACTGTGACTTTGGCTTTGACTTTGACTTTTCAGCTTTCACCAAACGGCTGTGATATTAAATGCCCGTATTTGGATTTTTGAAGCTCATTTCTCTGTAATATGTTTTGTCAAAGGTTTAAAGCTGCTTCTATTTTTAATCGTATTCTGGTTTATGTAATTGCTATGTGAATAACAATAATGGTGATAATTTAATCATTTAAAGACAATAGGAGAATTGGGAAGGTAAAACGAGAAAATCATTTGAAACCAGCGCGGGCGATATAAAAATAATAAAATGCTGGAAAAATTCTGTACTGCATCATTTTGGTTGATTTTAGTCTTCTGTTTCATTTCATTTGATACCGTTCTATTCTTCTCCACTCAATACCAGTGCGAGTGCGAGTGCCAGTTCCAGCTTCAGTGATGGAATTTTTTTGAGACAGACAACATTTTACATTGGATATATATAAATATACAATATACATTGTAGATTGTAGATGGAAGACAATGGGAGTTATGGAGGATAAAAAAGAGTCTCAAAGATGGAGATGAAGACGTGAACAGCGTCCAAATGGTTGTCAATTTATGTTGACCTTCCTGTCCAACTGTCCAACTGACAAATGTGTTTAGCTTCAGTTCACTTTTCTCTCTTCCCTCTTTTTCTCCCATTTCTTTCTCTTTGTCTTTGTCTTCTACTTGGACTTTTTTCATTCTGTTTCCTTTCCTCTCCTCGCTCATCTCCCTTTTCTATTTTTTTGTACAACTTTGTGGTTCTTTATGGAGAAAGTTTCAAATTCAGCATCTCCTCTTTTTCCCCTTCAATTCCTACTTTTTTTCCATTTGGATAGTTTTCCTCTCAAATATTTGAGTAATAGTTCTACAGCTTGTATTTTACATTAGATTTTACTACCCACCTTTTTTCTAAAAGTTTATGGGATATTATATTTCAATAAACTATGTACTTTTAAAACTGTACATTGAGGACGTGCATTCGCGTACAAAATGGTGTGTTTTATCATTTATATGGTACAGTATGTATACAATATTTATTGCACCCAGAATTCAGAATCCAGAATCCAGAATCCAGAATAAAGTTGATCAGGGTACATGATTATTATTTCCGCTGCATTTGTTCTAGAAATTGGTGTAGAAGGAATCCGGTTTTATTCATTCAATAAATATCATATTGTACAAAACAGGTGGAGGGTACAAATAGGAAAATCATTTATAAATCCATTGTATGACCTCATGTGTACAGTGTACAACTAATGGGTACGAAAATTGTTTAATGTTCCCCCTTTAAAACATTGAACAATAAAGACATTTGGACTGCTCAAAATTTTCCCATTGAGTTAAATCGGATTGGATTGGGAGTTTTTTCATACCTTATGTTTTTAGCTTCTCCCGGCAGAAAAAGAAGCGACCAAATTCCTAATCAAAATCCACCAACTTTCTCCAATTTCAATTTCAATTCCAAACCAAATCAAAGCAAATCTGTCTATCGATTTTAACTCACTCATTCTACATTCTACATTCTACAGCCAGAAAAAAGTGGTTTGTACTTTGTACTTTGAACTTTATCCATCGTCTCAATGTCAGAGTGAGATTTGGAAATTATTTGTGAATCACACCGAGACATGATACTTTACACATTTTTAGTGAGCGGGATCCACGAGACTTGTACAGGAGAATGGGATATTTTTAGTGAGAAGAAGCGGGCAGGTTAGAATTCTTGTCGGGATGATTCTTCTTCAGACTTGGATTTATCAAATGTGGATATGGATTTGTAAACAGAAAAAGAGCGGATTCGACGGAAAAGGCCAACATTTCATTGGATCGGAATGGCATGGAATGGAAGTGGAGGGCCCCAAACATCCAAATATCCAAAGATCTACAGATTCAAAGCTCCAGAGAAGAAGAGAAGGGAAAAGGAAAAGAAGGAAATTTTAATGATGCCTTTCTCACATTACTTGATTTTTAAGGATGCTAAGAAGAAAAAACTTGGGCCATTTTAAGTCGTCATTATTATAACTTTCCTCTCTTTCCTCCACACTTTTACTGATTTTGGGTTCATCCATTTGTTCTCTTTTTCTCCGACTAGGATTTTTTCCTATCAATAATTCTTCCATACTTTCATACTTGCATACTTTCAATTCGCTCCACTTTCTACTTTCTACTTTCCAAAAATTTCCAACTGTAGATACCTAACTTAATTTTCCAAACTCCAAACTCTAGAATTTAGACTGTAGACTGTAGACTGTAGGCTCTAGACTCCAAGTACCAAATATACTAAGAATGATTTAGATTCCAAGTAGACCCAACGCAATCCAATCCAAGAATATGGAACATGGAACTTGGAACATGCTTTATGAATCTACATTACTTTTAATTCAATACGCGAGCTACAGAACAAATAATATAGAATCCAGAAGGTTGGAAACTTGGGAATTTCCTCATTGAATTGACGTAATAAAGTACACGAGCACAATACAACCGGATATAATGGTAATAATAATACAATAACAAAGATTTCCGTTCATTTACCAATACCAATGCCAATACCATTTCCATTTCCAATTCTAACCCCAATCCAAATCTAATAACAAACTACTTTGCAAGTATCCATCTCCTACCTTTTGTACACACTACACACCGCACAATGTACAATGTACAATTATGGGCGGCGGAACTTTGAATGAATAATTCCAAGAAATTTGTACAGATACCAGATTATTAGACTGATATCATCTAGAATCTAGAATCTAGAATCTAGTTAAATATTGAGCGCTGTACTTTAACTAAACCTAAACAAACTGGGATAAAAGACCAAATAATTTTATTTATACACCCAAACTCTGGAGATTCTAGATTCTAGCAGAAAACCCAAATCTCCTGAATTTTCTCATCTCCCTTTACCCTTTACTTTTGTTTGATTACAGCTCATTACGCTCACCCGAATTGGTGGGTCAAATTAGTTGCATTTTACATTCTGCATTCTACATTATACAATCTGCTTCTTTAATTTATAAAGAAAATGTAAACTGTCTGTATAAATATTAATACGGATTCAGAAATTCTACAGCATACCTACGAAATGCAAAGTTTTGCGTGTCATTCAACTATTCAACTATTATTTACATTTGTATTATGTATTATAGATATTACAAGTAGTTCAAGATTCAAGATCCGATCACATAATTGGATTCGGATTTCTAATGTAAATATTCAATATTCATTTGGCTGGAATTCAAAATAGGCATGACAGAGACGATCATCAAATCATCAATCAACAATGAATAAGATCACAAACCACAGCCCACAACACCAATAATCAAACCAACTCAACCTGACCAACACTAACACTAATAGATTATCTGTAAATCAAGCCAAACTTGTTTGGACAAGCTCAATAATATTATTATTGGTGAATATTATTTTAGGTGAAATCAATGTATTGATAAGAGATTTAAGTAGTTTCTTGTATTCTTGTTTCTAGTTTCTAGTTTCTAGTGTATTTGAATTTCATGTAATTTGCATCAAATTGATAATCCAAAGAACATAACAACCAAGAATGCATAACTACAAAGACAAATACTCGGAAAAACTTACAGTGTATTCAAATCTACTATCTTTATGGCTTGTGGTTTGTGGTTAAATCTGATGGGAACAAATGTAAATAATTAAACTGCAACTGAAACAGAAAGAGGCGGATGGTTTTTTCTCTCCTTTTCATTTTCCATCTTTTCCTATAGTAAAACAGTTTACGGTGAAGTAAACCATTCTATTTGATCACCCTCCATTTTGGATTAATTAAATAGCTGTAAACCCTGGAACGTGGAACGGCTAAAAAATGTGTGATTGAGTAACAATCAAACAAACAATGTGCAATGGACAATGGACAGGACAAGAAGATGGGATTTTCTCTTTTCCTCAGTTTAACTTTGAACTTTGACGACTTTTGTCTCGCGTCAGTCTCCATTCTACATTGTACATTGTACATTCTTGCTTTTCCATTTTCATTCATTTATTTGATCGTTTGTGACACCCACCCCTTTACCCATTCGCCCATGTATCTATTTGTTACACAACTGGGCAGAAAATGAAAACTTTTGTTTTACGTTTTACGTTTTACTTTCATGATGAATAGAGCCGCTGCCTTTGGGGTTTCGCTAGGTTTACTAGTTCTTATTTATGTAACTCTACTCATTCCTTTGCCTTCTGCTCCTTTACATAACCATTTTAGATGTAGAAAACACCAGCAGTGGAACCAGCAGCAGAGAGTCAGTCCACACGTGCCCACATTGAGGATT
This sequence comes from Sminthurinus aureus, assembly GCA_034698265.1. Classification (NCBI taxonomy): domain Eukaryota; kingdom Metazoa; phylum Arthropoda; class Collembola; order Symphypleona; family Katiannidae; genus Sminthurinus; species Sminthurinus aureus. Next base: position 4,593 of record JAQGBH010005396.1, on the reverse strand, counting down.
GAGCACTTGATAACCCGGCTAAGAAAATCTAATTAAAATTTCGTGGTTTGGATCCTAGTCTACGCTTTCTTCAGTCAAATGTTGAGTGTTGAGAGCGCACGAAGTACGAAGTGAAAGGAGAAATGCGTGTATACATTGTACATGGATACATGTTACAATGTTACATGTACTAAATAGGATGGCACACTGGCACACATATGATTAAAAAATAAAACGTTGTAAGTCCTGAACCGTCCTACATATGCTATGCGCTAGCCTTAAACGCACGTACAAATACAAATACAGAGTACAACGTACAGTGTAGTTGAAGCAAACCCGTTTTGTATAATCAGTATCATCCAAGATCCAAGATCCAAACTCCAAATTCCAAGTACAAAGCACAGTATTTGCACAATGATGAAATTCCTTTACTCTGATGGAGCACGGAATTCACATTAGGTTGGAGGTTGATCACTGGATCACTGTATATTTGGATCTTTGGATCTTTGGATTACTGGAAATCCAAATCCATTAATACACCCTAATAGAAAAGGCAAAGACATATCTATACTCCAGCCATGTAGAGCAACTGTGTTAAATTACTATCAAAAAATATCAGTTAGTTCATCTCTAAATCTCTCAAGTAGTCAAAAAATTAAGAGCAGGAATCCAAAGATCACGCACGGGGAAGATCAGACTCTTACAGAATTCATGTTCAAGCTGGGTTTTTGGATTTTTAAATTTTTAAATTGGTCGTCGCCAGTACACAACGTCACTATTATTATTATGCAAGAATTACGTACATCTACCAAATAAAAATAAAAATAACAAACACGCACAACGCACGGCAAAGACAATATCAATGCCAGTACTCATTAAATTGAATTGTAATGAAGATTTTGAACAAACTCTTACATAATGCGATCGGTTTGATGCAGACGTCTGTGTAGTGTACGCTGTACAGTGTATAGAGTATAGAGTAGGAAGATTACACAACGCTCAAAAGTTTAATTTCCCACCAAATCCAACTATATAATCCAATATCCAGTGGAAAATTGTGTGGAAAGCAAGTCAAAAGTCAAACCAAACCCCACCAAACCCAACCACATGATGGCATTCCAAATCAAAGAAATCTCATCTCATCTTATCTAATCTAATATCAAATATCAAATTGGAATAAGAATCTAATCTGGTTTTCGCTTTCTTATTTGGATCGAGGATCCAGAGTCGAGAGTCGAGAATCGAGAATCGAGAGTATTGAGGAATGTGAATGCGTTGGTTTCCTTGGCCTTGGCTTGATTGCATTAAAATGGAACATACGCAGTTTCTTTTTCCCTTTTACTCTTTGCCCTTTTCTCGCTTCTCTTTACTCTTTACGCGATGTACTAGTGGAGTGAGTGTGGAGTGAAAATGTTGTGGATTGTGGAAGCATAATAATAATAAAGCTGTAGAATTGTGCGTGTTGGGTGTTGACTATACTTCATTAGATTGTAATATAACAGCCTATGTTTTTTCTACCTTTTCCTTGTATTCTTTTGACAGAGTAGATGATGAGGTCATTAAAGAAGACTGGTGACTAGAGTCTGGAGACTGGAGACTGGAGTCATTTTCATTTAAAATACATGGTGTAAAAACAAGTAAATGTTGTTCAAAGTGTAGCCATTGAGAGCTATGCGAATATATCTGTAGTTGATTTCTGATTTCGGATTTCAATATAAATGTCTATCTATCGATGGATATTTAGAGAGAGAGACCGAGAAAAACGAGAAAGGAAAAAGGAGAAAGAGGGAAGGAGAAAGTAGTAGAGAGATAGGGAACATTTCAATTTCCATTACAGAGGAGCCTCCGAGTTTCTTATTATGCCTTTTATACTGCAAGTCAAAGCTCAAAGCTCAGACTCAAAGCCGAAGCCATAGTCAGCAGAAAGTTAATAGGGAAAAGGCATTGGATGTGGCATGTGGATTGCGGAGGATTCCAAGATGACTTTGGTCTAAATGAGGACATACCAGCGAGTGTATCCAGAATCCAGAATCCAGAATCTAGAGTCTAGAGTCTAGAGTCTAGAAACTGGAGACTACATACCAAACCCGACCATACCATATTATTTCAAACCAAGCCAAGCCAAACGGCTGTACTTTGATGATGGGGAAGTAAATTCATTCCGAATCATCCGAGATCCCTACACAGAGTGTAATGTGATATAGGAAGAGGCTGAATTCTCCCTTCTCCATTACAGATTCTTTCTCCATATTCCATATTGTTTGCCTCATAACTGCTGATCTCAACTTTGAAGAGTCTACAGTCTAGAGCCTAGTCTATAGATAAAGTTGAACTGGATAAATTTCTAGTGAATTGTGCATATTGCATATGTGCAGTGAACAGTATAGAGTATAGAGTATATTGTATACTGTAAAGGTACGTAGCTTCAAGAACGTATCTTATACTCGTACATACTGTATACTAATAGTAATGTACTAGTAGTACACATGTAGTGTGTAGTATGTAGTATGTAGTATGTATGTGGTATGTAAAAAGAGATGAAAAGGGAAAAGGAAGCTTCTACTTCCCAGTTGCCAGTTTCTTCCTCGGGCTGTCCGTATACCGTATACCAAGAAGAAATAGAAGAAGGCAAAAAGTCTGCTGTAGTTCTAGAAATAGAAATGGAAAGTGGATTGAATCTCCTTCTCTTTCCCTTTTCTCATCCTATCTTTCTATTCATTTTTGCACATGTATTTAATGTACAGTGTACACTATACATTGTACGTACACGCCAAGATCTAACTGACTATCTACTGACTGCTGACCTTCCAACTTTGCCCTAAACTTCAGCTTCAGATCCAGATCCAGAACCAGGTTCTCTCTCTATGTACCCGACTCGAGTTTCTTGCACTACTAGGTAGTAGATCGTAGACTGTAGACAGTAGACAGATCGTTGGATTCAATATTTTCTCCGTCTTGATGAACTCATTGGCCTCCAGCCATTTCTAAACAGGTACAAAGTACAAAGTTACTCAGGAATCCAGAATCCAGAATCCAGAAATCTAGAAATCTAGAATCTAGTATCTAGTATCTAGTAAATTAGATATTTTGTTTTATGATAAAAGTTTATGAGCTCTTTCCACCTTCTGTATTCCATATACCTCCTAGATCCTCATATACTGTCTACTGTACTGTATACATACATACATACTGTATTGTGCCTACGGGAAAAAAGACCACCAGTCAAGATTCGTCAATTCATCTGTCAACAATACACTCAATACCAATACCAATACCAATATTAAAATCAAAATCGACATCAGTATCAATATTGTACAACTACATACAAACTTCAAGTAAGAACCTTGATTTACCATGAGTTTTAACGAGTCACACAATTTAATTAAATATGTGACCACATTTTCTAAATGCTAAACTCGAGATTAAAAACATTATTATTTATCTATGTATCTATGTATATGTTGAGGAGCGAAAGCAGAACAAGTATATGTGTTGAATGGTTAATGACAATGCCAATGAAAAGTGAAAGTGAAAAACCAAAAGCATTGAACATGAACATGACAAAACAAAACAAAACAAATCAAACCAAACCAGACCAGCAGGACAAAAACAAACAAAAACTTGTATTTTGTATTGTCTTTTATGTCGACATGGTAGAATTGTGTTGTAAATTCTCAATTCATCTAGAATCTAGGAACTAGAATCTAGAAATGGCAAGCCTTGAGGCTCAGTAAAAAACGTTGTACGCTGTAGGTTGTGCATTCAAAATGAAAATGGAAAACAAGTTTTGTTTTGAATGTATTTGTTGTGGGAACGGAAGAAAGTAAATTGAAAATTGACATTGACATGGCTGCAGATAGATGGATGTGGATAAATAGATACAATTTGATTCTCATAATGCATTTCAATTTGAAGAGATAAACTTGACTGTAAAATGTAAAAGGAGAGTGAAGCGGTGTATATTAAAATGAGTACAGAGTAAATTTTGGGATTTTGAACTGTAAACAACGGATAGAATACGAAATATGAAATATGAAATGTGAAATATGGAACACGGAATATGGAATATGAAATCGGATGAAAATGTTTGGGAATAAAGGCCTTGTGTATTGTGTATAGTGTAACAACATAAAAAATATGAATGTATGTGCATTGAAAAGGGATTGAAAAGAACAATAAAAAAGAGGAGGATGAAGAATAAGAGCAAGGGAAAAATGGAGCACCAATCAGTTTACACTCGTCTGTCCTCTTTTTGCAAAAGGAATATCGTATTTTCAATGTGCAATGTTCAATGTTCAGTGTTCAATGGGAAAAAATATGCATAAAAAGCCAACGGCAATTGCGATGGCGCTAACATCAAATAATCTGTTTACTCTCCAGTGAATCCTCGCATCTCAACTCAACTCAACTCAACTCAACTCAACTCAGCTCAGCTCAACTCTATCCATCCAATCCAATCCAATCCAAGAGACACATACACATACACCAACACAAACAGAGAGGAAGAGACAGAGACAGACGTGGTGTTTTTCCCATTCTTTTTACGAAGTGAAACTGAGTATTGGAATCGTTGTGTCTGTCTGTGGCACATTGAGTACGCTTCGCGTCGATTAC
>JAQGBH010005395.1:0-14446 GCA_034698265.1 Sminthurinus aureus | reverse complement strand
CTCTATTTTTTCTGCGATTGCAGCGCATAAATTATAAAGTTCCTTTAGATTGTTTTTCATAGATAATCCCACATATTATATTATAACTAATGTAGAAGTTTTCAGTTGTCTACAAATCTTGCTTATTTTGTAAATTTCATCAGCTTTTAACCAAGAGTACACCAAAATGCCGTCAAACAGCAATGGATGCCTTTGTCGAGGCAGATTTACTGGGTAATATTTTTAAAACACATTTTGTGCATTATAGTAAGAACTTGCAAATATTATTAGTTAAAACTTGCAATAGAAATGATGATTTTGATTGTTGAATTCTAATTGCCAAGGAATACAAAGCAGGGATGACTCTGAAATGTACCGAGCTAAGCTGTTTGAATGTATGATGTCTAAGAATCCAACTTATTTAAAAGAGTGTTTTGCCAGGCTACTCAATACCTTTGCATCTATGAAATGTGGTAGAGCTTACATGGGATCCAATACACACTGTGTAGATTTATTAGTCAAAAGTCTACATACGTTTTCTGGTCTAAATGAATCTTACATTTCCCAAATGGTGATTGCATCTTTACAAAAGCTATCCCTAAAGTGAGATTTATTATTTTTATTACTATTTAATTATTTAATTTAAAAAAAAAAATAGACTTGAACCATATGAAATCTGATATTTAAAATGGATATAGGTTTTAGGCTGTACATTACAGTCTGAAGCATCTAAATATAATAATAATATTATGCTCTCGTTTAAAGTTTTCTTGGTGAATGAATTTTCTCTATGTAGAAAACAAATGAGGCTTGAGATGATTGAAAGGGAAGTAATTCAATGGCTAGTCGTCTATTTGAAGGCAGAGTTTGTGCGTAATGAAAGCGGTGGAATACTTAATGGCGGAAGTGACAAAGCAATAATTCCTACCAGTGGGAATACTGGAAGATACTACAATCCATATTTGATGGAGTATGCATGGGCTTTATTAATGAATCTCTGCCTACATGAAGAATCCCGAAAGGCATCCTCATCAATTGCTACTGATATCATTGGTTGTGTTACTCAAATGCTTCTGAGTAAACCGACAAGAGATGTTTATCCGTATGTTATAAGGTATATTGTTACAAAATTAAAAAAATATTTCATACTTCAATGAAGACTAGAGAGGATTAAAAAAATTTAAAAAGCCTTTGTAATTTTAAATTTTATAATCCGTATAACCCGTACTTCTGCAAAGTATACCTAAAGTTCTTTGTTCCAATGTTTTTACTTTAGCACTTTGTACAGTCTTTTACGGAATCCAGATGTTTTTGCTGCTGCAAAGAAAATGGGAATTCAACATTTATTTTCTAACATAACAAATATTGTAAGAGATTTTATTAAATTTGTAATGACTTAATAATAGTTGTTTCATTGTTAAAAATGAAAAATGATAACCTATATGCACTATGCATTTAAGTATGCACAATATATTTGACCAAAATGTATAAAATTTGTTTCTAAAATTTTAGGAAGATACAGAAATGTCTCATCATTTCAGTCATGTCACAGCCATTCTCCAAACATCTGGTTTTGACCGTGTCAACACAACTACTGGAGAAATCGATTATGATGATGACGATGACGTAAGAAAGATGTTTTTTTTTCCATTTTTCAACTGCAAAAAGGGAAAAATCAAAAAATCAAAAGACTAACTTTAATCACTGTCAATTATTGCCAATTATTATCACTAGAAATGATAAATGATAACATTCAAATTCTGTTCACTCAATTTGTAGATTGATCCGTCTGATTTCGAGCCTGAAATAGAAGTTTCAGAAGCTTGGGAAGAGTCATTAGGAGAATCCAATTTGACTGGGGATGACCTTTTGATGCAAACATACCTCATCCAAAAGGAATCAACAAGTCAACCATGTGTTCCATCTCCTCCTAACCAATCTACCAGTTCCAAGTAATTCATGTACCCATAATATTATACCCTTTTTTATTCATTCCTCAGTTTTGCACTCTCTTTTCCCTATTTTCCTGCATTCCTTCTTTGAAAAATCCCTTTGCATGAGTGTAATTTTATGTATTTCAAAAAGCGAAAACTATCCATATTTAATTATTGTTATTATTGCAAACTGGAAAAAGATGAGATGAACGACTGTGGATTGGATTATTTCTGTATAGAGAGGGAAAAATTTATACATATGATATTATAAATTATAATAGTCTAAAAATAGTATACATATGTGGTAGAGTAGGCTATCAATTATAAATTATAGTACTGATAAGTGATACCTAGTTATAGATTCTACTAGAAGTAACAGAAAAAAATTATGTAAAGGTACTTACAAGTTTTTTATAACTGACCACTAAAAAATCTAGAATAAGCAGACCTCAGGGCGTATTTGTCCGACCTACGACACCAGCAACTGTTGTAGGCAAATATGATTATTTGAAAGATGAAGCTGTAAATCGAGAGAGAAGAGGAGAAATAAATGAAGCTAAACCGTCACGCTCTCCCACAAAAAGAATGTCAAAAGCTGAGACCAATTTGAGTGGTAATGTCACTGATCAGTTAAATAACAATCATAATAATAGCAATTGTGAGAGACGACCAACAGTCCGCTCCCCATCCTTATCACCAAGAACACGGGCGGTAGATCCAGTTGTAGAAATTGATGATGACAGTAATCAGTATCAGGAAAACCATTTGCATGGGATGGATGAATCTCAACATCAACAGCATGTAAATTCAGTTAATAACAGAAACCATTATAATTATCCTTCTCCACCTCCTCAAAAAAGCCGCCCACCTGAAGGAGCTGGAGTTCATGGTAGGAGTCAAAATGAGAGTAATAGCAGGACAATGAATCATCACCATAATCATAATCCTACAATTAATAATAATAATAATAATATCAAAAGCGCTCCAATACATAATTTATCGGTGTCATATCCAAAAGCTGATGTAAATGGAAATTTCATAGGTAGTACAAATTTGAATGGCAATACTGGAAAACCCCCCAAATTCAATAATAGTAACAATAATAATAATAATAATAATAACAATAATAGCACTACAAGGAAAAAAGTACCGAGACTATTAGAGAAGAAAAATCCTAGCAAACCATTATCAAATGATTTTCAGAATAGTAATAATAATCAACAATATCAGCACCATCATCATTATCAACGGTTTGAGCAGCATTCCACACCTGATAATCGACAAACTTAAAAACCATTGGCAGGAATCAGGACATGCATGTTTTGTGTGACAAGGACAATTTGTTATTTACATGATGAGAGGCAAAATGAGAAAATGAAGAAAGAGAAAGTAAAAAAGCAATGAGAATAAAATAAGTACCTAAATACTATACTTACCTGCCTAAACACGCACGGCATACGGTATTCGTAATTTTTTGTGTGTACGAATTTTGTACATACTTATGTACTTTCATTCATTTTAAATTTTAAGATTCAAGTTGTTTTTACCACGTTTTGCTTGTTGTCCCTTTTATGTTACACACGTTGATGCAACTGCCGCGTTATGAAAACAAAAGGTTGTAACTCATATGAGTCCAAATTTACGGTTAAAGTCTTTTGTTTTGATTTTTGCAAATGATAATAAAGTCTTCAAAATGCCTTCAACCTTCAACCTATATCAAAATACGAATACTGTCGAATACATATATATATATACATAATTTATTTTGTGCATCTATTGGGATAAGAGATTTAAAAAGTATCTGATGCATACATATATACATATGTATTACACATTTTCATAAAAGAGATTCATATTATAAAATGCGATTGACTTGACATTTATGTTGCATTTTACACATCATAATATATATACTATCATTGCATTTTGGGGATACTTTTTACCCTGAAAAATTCTGAGGGGAAATTTGTTTATATGCGACACAATATGTGCATGTACAATGTGCAATCTGTCCCATGTACGCCATACATTATACACTAAAATGAATGAACGAAATGCATGTACAAAGTTTCTGAAAAATACGTCCATCGTCGATTTCATGTCAACTTCATTAATATTCAATAGATTATTGATTTTTCTACATGTATGTATTTGCAAGTTTTAATCTACATAATATATATACACAATACACAAACAAGTGATAAGTATATTGAACATGTGACATAATATTTTCATGGTTAACATTGATTTTCTGTCATTAGAAACCAAAGAGCATGCAACATGCATATAATATTGAAGAAATAAGAAAAAATATCATAATGAAAAGTGATGCATGAAATACAAGAACCGAATCTAAAGGAATCCAATCATAGTTTTAAAAAGCCTGACACATGGTGTACACCGTACCGACTTTATTATCATAATATCATAATATCATAAATGTTTACATGCACGATAATGAATGCTATGATATTATACAGATATATTTTATATTATGTTCCATCCTACTTTTCCACTTGTTCCAAACTCCCATAACTTTGCATCGTAAGTTCCCACAGACAGAATTATAAATAGGTAATACCATTTGAGATTGGGTATTAGATTACGCAAATAACGTCATCTAGTCTATTTTTCCCAGTCCTTTATATCGTGCTTAAAAATATAATTTACATTCCATATTATATTGTACGTATCAACTATCAACTTCAACACTTTTCATAAAAAGTATATACATAGTACAAAACGCTGTACAAACTGCAAACAAGAGACGAGTATAGTTTATAGTTGCCTAGTTATGTATAATATTATACATACCTAGTTTGACTGGGTTGGTTGATCATTTTTATCTGTACTAAGTCTGGCTATGTAAATACTTGAGATTATTATTTTGTGATACATGATACATCCTCTCAAGTATAATACTGTGTTATTATTACATGAAAAGATAACAAAATGTAATATTCTTACAATGATTATTATTTATGTATAACATGTCCTCGGTCCACGATAAACATACGCTAGATTACTACATGCCAACTATATAATATATAATCTATCATCCTCTTGAAGTACATTAAATCTTTTGTGTCACAATAAAATAATGTCCATTGTAAAAAGATACACTTGGGGTTTTATGTAGATTTTCTCAAGCGTGTATTACACACGATGCCTATGTGTACATAATATATGTGCCCAGTGTATAAGTACTTATATGTATTTGCACTAAAAAGCAGAGCTTCGGTTTCCCTTTGTGCGATATTTGATTTTTGATTTTGTGCGTGTATATTAAATGAGCTATAAACTATAAATTATAAACTACAAACTGTAAATAAGGATAGTGTATAGAGTCAAAGATTAGTACTTACCCAGTTGGTTGTTGGTTTCATTTTAATTTCCGAATTTAGTATGTTACACTTTTACTTTTGATCTTGATTAGACATGGATCTTTTTAATTTGGTCTGCGTTTTATACGTTACCTTCTTATCAATTTGCTTGGCCATAATAGTCCTGTGTGATTGCGATATTTTGACATTTCTCTCAGTACATTTTGGAAGATCGCCAGGTAATTGAACTTTTACATATACACACTTATACTATTTTACTAGCTGTATTTTTAATATTTCATTACTTGTATTTAATTGAATGACAGTAAATACAAAGAAAATGTTCAATGTTATATTTTATGAGTTATTATTGAAGTTTTATGGCACTGAAGCATTGAATTTTGTTCTGTATTTTTATGCATAATATTATGTTCATTTCATTAAGTACCACATTGTTTATTCTTGTCTTGTAAGTAGTAATTATTAGTGATACGATATCTTTATCTTAGTGATACGATATCTTTATCTTAGTGATACATATAAGATTTGATGATTGGTTTGTATATATAAGTATATATTATGGTATTTTACAGAAGATGAATACAATGGAAAAGTGGTTTGGGTCACAGGAGCTTCGTCAGGTATCTATTTTAAATTTTAAAACCACAAAGAAAAATTATAAAATAATAATATACAGGATTACACGTGTACATATTATTTTGTATAATAATATATTATAATATATTATATCCTATATATCCATACATAAAAATATGCATGTATATACCAAATTCAACAGATTCAAATTTCAAAAGATATGTATATATTTACTCAATTTTCTTTTAGGTATAGGAGAATACATGACTAAGGAGCTTGCCAAATGTAATGCAAAATTAGTATTATCATCCAGAAGGAAAGAGGAATTGGATAGAGTCAAGAAAGAATGCCTAGCATTGAATCCAAATTTGAAGGATAAAGACATTCTCGTTTTGCCATTAAACATGACAAATCTATCATCACATGAGCCAAGTTTCAAGCAAATTTTGGAACATTTTGGAAAAGTATGATTTGATTTCACACCATTTCACTATAATATTTCACGCAAATTTTAATTGTTTCAATGTAAATTTGATTACTTTCTTTTTAACATGTATAGTTAGATGTTTTGGTATCCAATGCTGGCAGATCGCAACGAGCTTTGTGGCAAGATATTGAACTTGACGTTGATAAGGTAGGCAAATTTAATATAATATTCAAAAATAAAATGATTTTTGAATATTTTTTGCAGGCTACGGCATAATAATCCATTTAGCATTATTTATTACCATACAAAATTTGCTTACAATACAAAATTATGTAATATATATTATATTGTCTCACTTTCTAGGAACTTTTTGAGCTTAATGTTTTTTCTGTCATCAATATGAATCGAGTTGTTTTACGGCATTTCTTAAAGTGTGGAGGTGGTCAATTTGCTGTTGTCTCTAGTGTCGCCGGAAAAATAGGGATACCCAATAGTGGTAAGAAAAATTAACTTTTTACTTTACTCAAATATATGCAAAAAATTGAGTACAGTTGACAGTGAAACATAAAATAAAGCATTTAATATGTTTTAGAAAACAAAATGAAATGTACAAAATATAAACTACAAGAATTGGCGATAAATTTAGTGCAAGATAGAATTTCATGTCATTTCAATTAAGTACTTCATTCGTTCATGATGATCATTTAATGTTTTAGGCACCTATGCTGCTTCTAAGCACAGCCTCCATGGTAAGTAAACTATGCAAAAGTTCTGAATGACATTAAAAATTAAAAATACTGTGGCTAACTTTGTTCTTAATTATTATGCTACATTTTTAATCATTTACTCCTATTATTGTATTGCAGGATATTTTGAAGGGTTGCGTGTTGAGACCTATGGAAAAAATATTGATATTACCATCTTATGTCCTGGCCCAGTGTTTTCTGGTGTTTTAACAAATGCGTTTACCTCCAAAAGTGGCGAAGTAAGAATATATATATATGGAAGATATATTATGTATAAATAATTAAGACTATGATGTATTTTGTATGCCTTGGAATACTAAGACTCATCTTATATAATATATTATATATTAATAATTAATACATTTTCTTTGTCCAATTAGAAAGTCAATCAAGACATGAAACCTACAGGTAATATTAAATATTAAACAACGAGAAATACCGAAATGCATATGTTTATACTCGTAGAAAGGAATCATGTTCAATTTGAATGTACTTGTTATTGTTTTTTCTCTACAGATAGAAGATTGACAACAGAGAGATGCGCATACCTTTCTTTAGTTGCCGTTGCAAATAAAGTAAATGAGTCCTGGATTGGTTTATTTCCAGTCATACCAGGTTTGATCAAAAACGAACATGAAAAATTAAAAAAATTATAAAAAATTATACGACTATTTAATAATAAGAAAGTGCCACAAAAGGTTTGTTCTGGGCAACAACAAAAAATTGTAAACTAAACGTACTAGAAACACGGATGAATATAATTAAAAATGTAGCATATGAAGACTGAAACTAATATCTTGATTTTTTTATGTACTTCCAGTTCTCTACCTGGCAGCTTATCAACCGTATTTGTATTCAAAGTATGTTAGTTTTGATTTAGAAAATATCATGATGATACACGCATTTCATTTTTAGTTCAATCTAATATAGACTATAATATTATATAGTCCAGAAAATTCATGTATAAATTTAATTTTTGTTGTATTTTTTTATCATTTATAATTTTGTAAATAACAGATTAAGTAAAGTGCTGGGAAGTGGATACTTTCAAAAAGTCAGAGATTCGAGGGATACTTTGAAAAAACAAGACTGATTTAGTATTATCCTGCAATATACCTAGGATTATGGATTATGACTAAGGTATGAAACAATGTACAATGTGACATGAAATTATTAAACATGAAATTTTGTGGTCCATTTTTTGACTTTCATTTCGAGATTTTTTTGGCACCGGATACAAGTACGTATAAATATAACATATAATATATATGTATTATATTTACAAAAAAAACAAAAAATATATATATTTATAGTATTTATACATGATGTAATTTATGCATATATATGTAACTATGTGTTTATACAAACATGTAAAAAAAAAATTACTTACCGTCACTATAATAAAAAATAATAAACTAGATTATTTAAAGAAAATTATTATGCTGATACTTATTTACAGTCGAGAAATAATAAATAAATGATTGTAGGATGTACAATATCAAAATAGTCTGAAACTTTGTTTTATTTTTTTTTTCATGTTTAATGTAATGGTTATGATTTATGATGTACACTTCTTAATCTCTAACCATATGTACAATATTTTTTGTAATGTATTTACTATTTACTACTTAGTATGTATATTTATTGTGGGTTGTGGGGTATTATGTTACATTTCATGTGTTTTAGCATATTTGCAAATGGTTTGGATTCAAGTTTTTTAAAACTGTACACAAAAACATCCCAGTTTTGCATTTGTCACTCTTTCAAACTATTGAGTGTATATTTGTACAGGATAAAATTCAATGGAGTTTAATGTGATAAATGATAACAAAATTTTTATACTATAATATAAACGGTTCTCTGAAGCAAGAACATTCCTTTTAAGGTTTCATTAATTAGAATATAAAATAATTATAACATCATACAGGTATGCATAATATGTGACATAAGGCACATGCTCAGAAAATGTAAGCTCATGTCATCATATTGGAAGCATTTAATCCAGAAGTAAAGCTCTACAACTTATACACGGTGTATATTATACTTACAGTGTGTATTACATGTAAATGTACACTTGAGTTGAAAATAAATAAATAATAAATATAATATTATAATAATACAAATAAATAATGATACAATTTCATATTATATACCACTGGAAATTCTGTAAAGTCCACTATGCTTTCCTATAAAACAAAGAAAGTAAAAACGCCGTTATATTCCACACATATTTAACTCGACATAATAATATATTATATATGTACAGTTGTACGAAAAAAGGTAAAATAATACCCCATTAATTTTGAGGTTGGTTGATAATAATTGGGCATGCATAGACTATTATGTAATAATATATAATCTTAGAACTATATTATGTTTTATTAGAAAAGTAAAAATATTTCGTATAAAAAAAATATTTACTTTGAAATGCTTTTCAAGACTTTTCCAGTTGTTTCAAGACTGGGAGATGCATCCGCACTTCGTTTCCAACCAGTTGAAGGATGGTAATGATGAATAGCAGGTCCATGATGGTCAGCGTAATGGTAAGGAACATCGTATGGCTTGTAAAACAGAGGTGTGCACAATAGCAAGATCAATGGGATGAAAATAATTGGCATACAAAGAAGATACCACGAATTATTCCAACCACCAGAATGCCCAGCAGCATAATCTTTGTCTTCAATTTGTGAATGGGCAGCACTTTGATCCTCAACATGTGATGTAGTAGCCACTACACTTGGATATTGATTCTGATAATTTTGATAGGCTTGATAAGTTTGTGGTTGTTGTTGTTGTTGATTTTGATACTGATTATGATGGACAGCAGTTACACATGTTCCAACAATGAGAAACAAACTCAACACAGCAAAGAACAACTTTGAAAATGTATGAAATATCAAAGTATTGGCCATTTTGAATACCAACTGAATTTCGCGAGTCTTAAACACACGAAAACGGTTTTAAATTAAGATTTTTCAAACACTAGAAAATAATTATTCTTGATTGTTTCACTGTGTGTTGCCTATTCTTAGAAGATGGTTGATGAAAATATTACGTTCTTCACCAAGTCACTTCACAAAACTAGTGGAAGAATCTGAATTTTGATCCTCTGACACAGAAGTCCTGGCAAAGAATGTTAAGTGGAATTCACTGATTGTTAGTTTTGCCTCTATAATGTGGGTGAATTTTGGTTTCTGTTGGCTAGTCGGGAAAATAATTACACATGAAAGATAAATAAACCAACAAATACTTGTAGATTAATATGAATTATAATCACGTAAATGAAAAAAAAAACTCAAAGATCATACAAGACTTCATCATCACACACTCACCATCATCTTCACCCCTTAAGCCCTGAAATATCTACATGTTTGTATATATGTACTACTTATTTTAAGGTATTTTTAAAAACAAGCATCATAATAAGAGGTGTATATTGTACACCTTCACTAATGAAAAAAATTGTCGTTAATTGGCGTAAAGTCTGTGATATTTATAAATGAGTAAATAAAGGTCACTTGTACGTACCATCATATGTAATTATTGCTCTGATAACCCCGGCGGTCTTCTTCTAGACCTGACCGTATTCACTCATTCACTTCATAATTTATAGTACAAGGTCAAAATATATTAGACATACATATGGTAAATGCAGATGTACACATATACATGTAGAAGTCATATAGACACCTATTCCATGTACAATGCCTTGTGTCTTATAATGCATTATAGATAACTATTTTTCAGTGTGTGTATCAGTATACGAAGGCTGGCTGCACGTACACAGTACACTTGTATTTTGTATTTATGTTTATTTCCTAATACTGTACTCTTACTAGTCAGCACAAGTCATCTCTTATGATTTGTCTGAAGATTACGCATTTTTCTACTCTTTTATACTATTATCATTATTTTTACAAACTCAGAATGTGTAACAAAAATTACGAGGAGATGCAACATGCACATCTACTAAACTCTAGAAACACATTTGTACATAACACATAATATATTATATACATACACAAAGAAGAGGCCAAGTTTTTGGATTCCTTTCCATCTTGATGAACATTCTTCTTTTTTCTAAACTGTACACATTGTCTGAGTTTTACATGGACAGCAAGTGAGCGTTGGAGAGGAGGGATTGAGATTTGAGATCCTTATAGATTTGAGGCGAGATGTTGCATCTCTAAGTTTTTAGCATTTAAAATCTCAAGTTTTAAGTCTAGAGAGAAAGACTTGAGTAAACCTCCAGCTTTGTGGAACGCGACGGAAGTCAAAGTATTGGCATAAAGTGTAAAAAAATGTATAGCGGGTTCATCCCTCTTATCATTGTTATTTTAATTCATATAATGTAATATACGCTCACTTACACATTTTTTAAGTTAACAAAAAAACAAAACAAACAAACACGAATACATATTATAATATGGCAAATCTGCACTCTGCACCATATAAAATATATGGTGCAGAGTGAAGTCCATGTGTGATGTGTGTGAATTGCAAGTATGAATTTCAGAAGGAAAGAGAGCACAAACGTTTTTTTTCCTTTTTCATATTCGCTTATGATACTGTCAATTATTTTACGACAAAAGTGGTTAGTAAATAATGAAAACACACATAATATAAACTGCATCGTACGAGTAAGCTTGTAGGTATGTAGTTCAATGTGATTCAAAGACAAATACACAATGTAGTATGTAGTGTATACAAAGTTTGTATTTACAAGTCTTTCTGTGCCACAAAAAATGCGTATGCGACGTCAATTTGGACAGGTATTTTGTATCAAATCAATTTAAATGATCAAGTCATGAAATTGTAAAGGAACCTTCTCGTTCTCTTTCTCTTCCATCACAACGAAACCTTCCTTTGTTTAATGAATGACTTTTGTAAGCCTTGTAGTTGGTTTACCTTTCCTGTAGTAAAATTCTAATGCTGTAAAATGTTGTAAAAGTGATCTATGAATGAATGACTAAGTTTACCTGATGCTGGCACCCAAAACCCATGACTATTAACCGCAGATGATGAAGAAGAAGAAAGTGTGTGTGGTTCGGCGTTCGGCAGCACAATATAAAAAATGATTCCTGATTATTGATTATCATAGCAACTATGGCATACTGAAACATGAAGTGTGTATACAATAAATTGTGGACCAAACACAATTATTCTACGTTTACATTTTTTCGGCATAATATATTATAACAAAAAAGAATGCAATACAATACGTCATTTCAGACTTCAGACTTCAGACCTGTATCAATGTATAATGTATATAGTATAATATAATGAGTTGTGAGTTGTAACTAGAAACAAGAAAGGACGGAAACCAAGAAATAGTAATTAGTAATGTATAACGTAAAATCGAAATTCCAAAGACACGCAACTATTTTTTGGAAAACTATC
The DNA here is from genome assembly GCA_034698265.1 of Sminthurinus aureus. Lineage (NCBI taxonomy): Eukaryota > Metazoa > Arthropoda > Collembola > Symphypleona > Katiannidae > Sminthurinus > Sminthurinus aureus. The sequence continues at coordinate 2,040 of JAQGBH010005395.1, read as the reverse complement.
ACCTAATGTACTATAGCATATAATACAGACTGGACTGGCTTTGGTGCTGAGCTCCATTGTGGACTTAGTATTAAAATGGAGTGACAAACATAAGAATAATTTATTGATTAAAATCTTTTTAAAATTTCAAAAAATAGGAGACATGAATTTATTTACCATCTTTAAATCTTAAAAGGACCAATACTAAGGACAATACGAAGGTTAAGAGAGGAGTTGATAAGAATACAAGTAAAAGCAAACATATGGACTGTAATACAGAGTTTTTTGAGTATTTTCATGAATTGTTGTAGAAGGATATAAATTAAATGGGAAACTGAATAATTTCGAATAAGGACAGTACAGTAGTTTTAGGATTTAGGACTACTTTACTTGTAAAACATAATCCACAACGCAAAAATTGAGATAAAAGACGAAATTTTTAATTGAAATTGTGGATACTGTATCGGTTACCCTAGTTAAATGTTACCATTTTGACACTCTCAACGTAATTTCTTCAAACTTTTAGAAAGGTGTAGAAATACCTGTGAGTATATATAATATATTATATCATCGCGAGTTGCGAGATAATTGTAATTCATACAGTATGCAGTAATAGTAGTGTAGTGTAATGATTATTATGATTTATGATTTATGATCTTATAAAATAAGGTAACGTAACGTCCAGATCCAGATTCGAGATTCCAGAGTAGAGCAGAAACAGAACATAATATTGTATTGTACATATAGAACAACTTTTTTTCGGAATATTGTAACTTTTACAACTCCGCTTCAACATGCTCAACTGGTGATTTTTAATTATATATAGGAGATAGGAGTAGAACGTACTTTACATTTTACATCCTTCTACCACTTCTTTTGTGCATTATACATTAGCATTAGTAGTATTATTTTTTTGATGTTATTTATCCAGAAACCCATTGGATTTCATCCACGTAGGTACTCGAAATTTTTTCTCTTTTTAGAATAATATTATCCTTCCTGGAGGAAAATTGAAAATTCGTTGTGGAACATTATTAGAAGACTCCAAATTCCTTGGTAAGTTTCATCATCTTCTGCTTTCTCCTTCCCAACCTTCTTAAAATGCTACAATTGATCATTTACTTTCGAATGAATTGAGAAATTATGAACTCATGATTTGTATGAAACTTAAAAGATGAATGAATTTTAATTGAACAGTCAGTGGCAAGTGCAAAGATGATAAGGATGATGATAAAATGATAACAGTTTAATAATTTAATGATGATGTGTAATCTATATTACGTTTCCAGAATTTCATCAAATCCAAGGAATTTTTCGACATGTCGACGAAAGGCTCAAATGCAATGAGCCCAACAAGCTCGGAAGTGTTCGTAGTTCATTTTGAATTGACAATCCATATAAAATAATAAATAACATGATTCTGATTTCTAGTTTGAATTGTGGATCTTTACCCATTTTACAACTTCGCATACATATATAGTGTATTATTAAATTGTATTATTAAACTTCATTTTTTTTGTGACGTTTGTTGTTGAACTGTAGAAATGCTTTAGAAAAGAAAGGATATGTAATCAGTAGGAAGATTGGTCAAGGTTCGTATGCTACAGTCCACTTAGCTGAATACAGTGAGGGAGGTCGACGCGTTAAATTAGCCTGCAAGATTTTTGATAAGGAGCGAGCTCCAAAGGATTTTCTCGACAAATTTTTTCCTCGTGAACTGGACATTTTGACACGGATTGAGAATCCACATATTATTCAAGTACACAGTATTCTTCAGAGGGGCCCACGTGTCTTTATCTTTATGCGGTATGCTGAAAACGGTGACATGCTTGATTTTATCAGACAGGTAATGATTTGTTATCACATAATAACTTTATGTAGTTTCATTTTCCCGTCTTTCTCTGCTATTTATTTATACTCTTCACTATTATCAGTTACGTATTACATATGCATGTGTGATTGGTAATTTTGAATCTTTTGTGGACATGCATATTACATATTATATGATGCTATGGTGTGTGTACTATGTATTTGTTTGTTTATTTGGGGGGGGGGGGGGGG
>JAQGBH010005394.1:0-14452 GCA_034698265.1 Sminthurinus aureus | reverse complement strand
ACGTTACGTTACGTGAATGGCCCATATCTTTATGTACAGAGAACGTTACGTGAAGCGAACTCTATATTCACCTTTATGGACGAAAACTATTTTTCTCAAAAAGTAACTGTAATCCAAGGCACTGTACTGTATACGGTTATATAGTAAAATACCTTGCTGTAATCTAATCTGCAATCCATATAATAATGATTATGATAATTCTTTACTCAATACTCAATGCTCAATATTCTATTCAATAATAATGTACACAAGGAACAACCAAAATAATTAACAATTAATTTATGTATAGCTTCTGCATCTTTTATGTTTTAGCGTTTTGGATTTTGGATCTGTTCAATCTCATTTTTATTATTCAACGATATAAATGGTTTATCTCATCTCTCCTATACATAACATGCTAACTGTGCATTGTTCACTCTTGTTGACAAAAAAATTTAGCCTTCCTGCAGTAAGAAAATTGGCAAATATCACCATAATATAATAAATCTAGGTATGGATAAATGAAACAAAATTCAACCGTGTAATTGCAATACTATCATCATTATGAAAAGAAGCATCATGGAGCACAACAACAGCAGTAGACGACAAAGCGTCACGAAACATACTTCGAATAATAGCAACAGTCAGCAAGTCAGTAAACAGGTAAAATATGAACATCATATTTTCATTCATGTGTATCCAATCCAATCATCAAGAGAAAATTTTAATGGATTAGATGTTTATTGTCTTATATATAAAACTGATTGTATACTTGCAGGAAGTTTCCAAAAAAGGTAGTGATTTGTACTGGGGAGCAGTTTCCGCAAAACCTTTCAATGACCTCCGATTTCAATGTGACGGTGCTGAGGAGGAAAATTTGTCCATGATGCTTGGTGATGAGAATGAATATCTTTGTTCGGAATGTCGTTCATCTAAAATTGACAGTCATCTGATGACTCTAAAGAAACTGAGAGAGAAGGCTCTAAAATACACAACACAATTGGATGAGATAAGATCCGCCACAAAGAAACGGGAAAAAGAACTCACAGATGTGATGGAGCGTCTACAGCAAGAAGAAAAAAATTTACATGCACAACTTGAAAATGTGGATCAACTTAGTTTTAAAATGAATATGAAAAGAAATCAATTGAGGCAGGATCAAATAGCTCTTCAACATGAAGAAAGTTCTATGGCAGAAAGACTACAAGCTCTCAAAGAGAAGGAAATATATGTGAATTGTCAAATGGTTAAACTTCAAAGTCAGGAAGCGGCCATTAAGCATCGTAGGAGAGAACTAAATAAAGAAAAATTAAGGATAGAGAAACTTGCCTACTTAATTTTTAAAACCGACTTGAGTACAATGACTTACAAAGAATTCCATACAAGGATTGGGAAGATGCAGAATAACCTGGAAAAAAAATTTCGAAAAATGAAAGTTTTAGAACATTATTGTCAGCATAAAAATTTGGACGGATTGAAAGGAATGAATCTTGAACCTTGTAAAAATTCATTTTCTGTATAAATGCTTAAATACTTGAAAACTTTGAAAATACAAAAATCAGAAGGATACAAAATGAATATTTCTTGTTGTTTTTCAGTTTTTCTTATAATAATTTATCATTTATAAAAATTCCCAAAAACTTTCCAATTTGGTTTTTTAATTTTATTTATTATTTATTTATTAAAATTTTGCAGTAACTCCAATTGAGCACTTGGATCCAGCTTTAAATGCTTTCAAAGAAGCTATATGGAATCGTAAATGTTCAGAACTTCTCAATTCAAATGGATCCTCCATGAAATTATTTGGAGATGATAATCAAATGACATCTTTTAATTACAATTGTAAATCAGGTAAACATCTCACAAGCTAATCAAACTTTTATAACATTTTTTTACTTTTATCTTATAGTAAAGGTTATACAAGCGATACAGATTAAAAATTTTCTTGTTTTCCCAAGGTTTCCTTCAAAATGGACTTGATGAGACTCTACTCGAAAAATATACAAAGAAAAGACCTACAGAAACGGAATCCATTCTGAAAACGAGTTACAAATCAAAAGCTCTCGCCAAAGATGGCCGACTGTCCTTTTTCCAATCCCAACAAAGTAGTTTTACCACAACAATCTATGAAACGGACAGTGACCTGAGTCATCCTGTCAATAGTAATAGTAATAGTAGCAACAGTGAAACCAATCATAATTCATCTTCTATTAAAAAGCAGAATAATACCAATAGTCACAACAGCAGCAACAGCAATACTAATAATGATAATGCCATTAGTCAAGGAGGAGAAGTGGGTACGGAAAGTAAGCAATCCACAGATATTTACCCGACAGCAACAAAAAAGTCGAAAAGTGAACAAGAAAAGATTGTAAAAGAAGTTTCAAATAATGTTCAAAGACTCGTCTGTTCTGCAAAAGATGTCTGTGCCAGTGCTCATCGACTTCTCCAAACTCCTCTCAGTTTTGACCATCACAAGAAACGAAGTAACAGTCATCATGTCAAGAGGAAGAGACATTCACATGGGAGACAAAGGAATAGTGAAGAATCTCGAACTGATAAAAATTGTAATATCACTAAAAAGGACCAAGAAGCAAATGGAACAGGAAATATTAATAGTGAAAGTGGAAGTTCACAACCAGATGAAGATTTTATTCAAGAGGAATTTGAACATGAACTACAACAGAGAGAAAATCAATCGGGCGGGAATGAAGATGATGAGAATGGTCAGGATCATGAGAATGAAAATGAAGAGGAAGATAGTGCAAGTGATTCATTTCTTACAGACATTTCTCAAGTTAATGAAGAGATGCAAGATCCATCATCAAATAATAATTCAGAGGGCGATGATGGCGAAGGGGATGAAGATGGAAATAGGGTTGGTGAGGACGAAATAGCAGACGAGACAGAAATTATCCATAAAAGAATATCAAAATTAGAGAATTCCAGCTATAGAAAACCTAGTGCAAGATTAAGCGTTAATGTTCGTAAACAAAATATAAAATGCTAAATATTATTTATTATTTACAACTTCAAAACCAATAATCAATTATCATAAATAATAAATAATAGCTCTTGGAGCAAAATTAACATTTAATTTTTGATCTTTGATATTCAGGTTTCCGGAGACTTGACCGAGTTGGGTAGTGTCAGTGATCAGTTTAATAGAAGTTCCAACTCGCAAACCAACTTTAATTCAAATTCAGAAACCACCAACTTTGATAGTACTTACTGTAATTCTGATTCAAATGACGTACATTGGACAACCATAAAAAATCCAAAGCCAAAGTCTCATAATAATAAACATTCAACAGATCCTCCAGTGGTTGATGAGAATGGAGAAATTAAAATTTGTTCAATTTTCCGTAATTCTAAAAACGATGAGGACAAAGTCTCTTCCCAATCTTTGATTCATCCCGAACCGTGTAATCACAAGTGTGCCGTACCCTTCAAATGTCGATGGAAACAGAGTGAAGAGAGTATCAAAGGAGAGGAGGAAGATGTGGAAGAAGTTGTAGAAAAAGATCAACGTCGTCATCAACAGCAACATCACAGTGATCAAAAGCGACATTCAGCAAGAACTTCATCAATTAATCGAGAACACAGAACAAATAAAAGTAGCAATAGAAGTCAGCATAGTCAACAAGGTCAACAAGGTCAGCATCATCTCCAAAACCAGTCACAACCACATACACAAAAACAGCAACAACAACAATATCATGAGTCAAACCAAAATCAACATCAAAACCAAATGCTACCGGAGGACTCTTCTCAAAATTTTCTGGAAGATAGTTGTGAATCAAACAATCGTTTTGACCATTATGATGAAATAGTCAAAGATCGTTTGTCCCGTTTATCAGAGACAACAAGGAATGAAATAGTCTATGCAATAGGACAAAAAGCACTTGCTCAAGTAGCACAAGCTATGGATAAAGTGACTACATCGAGGATGGAAGAAAGTGAGAATGTACCAAGTAAACATGGTGATCAAAAGCAAATGAAAATGAGAGGAGGGATGAGTGGCTTGGGATTTCTACCATTACAAAATAGTTGTACGGATAACGAACACGAGTTGTTCAAAGGATCTGAAAATTTATCCAATGATAATAATCCGCACAATAATTTTCATAATGGCCAAAATAATAGCAGTTGTACTTGTAACAATATCAACAACGACAACAGTAATCATAATCCTAATACCAGTAGTACAAACAATTGTTTAGCCCTAATCCAAAGAAATCCTAGAACGCCAGATCATTCTTCCTATTTAGCTATGGTTCGACGGGGAATGCATACGCCCGTAAGAAAAGGTCCAAGGAAAATCCCAAGTCATCTCAAATTTGGAAATTTTAATATCAAACATCGAAATCGAAAGATTGGGAATTCTTATAGAAATAATCCAAGCGTCAATATTAGCATAAATCCAAGTCAACAAATACCACAAAATATGTATCATAATCATAATAACATTGTAGCACAGAATTCTCTAATGCCACTTCAAAATCATAGCCATAATCAGCAGCATCATCATCATCAACCCAATCAACTAAACGATCATGACCATCATCACGATCATCATCATCATCATCACGAAGGAGCAAGTACGTACTCAGTTGTTGACAGTAAACCATCCAAAACGCTATCGAACAAGAATACTGATTCTAATGCACAATTCCCATGTGAAGACTTCCCACATTCTAACTATACTGTCGGTCTAGTTGCAGAAAAAATATTGGGAATTCATACTCTCGCCAATCCTAATAAAAGACGAAGAGATAATCATTCTCTCGTTAATAAACTAAGTCATACTCGAGCATTTCGAGTTTAAAATAAAAGAGGAAAAGGAATGAAATTATGAATATAAATAAAATGACCGTCTTTGTTAAGTTGTACAAAAAAACTCCTTCATTTTCCATCTGGATTTTACAGTCTTTAATATGAGTCAGTTGTTGAGTATGATTAATAATTATGAAGAATCATTATTTATTATTAATAAAATATAGTCCGAAACAGACACCATATGTTGTATGTTGTATGCATGTATAAATAATAATACACTGAAAACTGATAACCACTTAGATTTGCATCTATAATCTATAAAATAGTTTACTACTAAATAGAATACCATGTGCAGTCTGGAAACAAACGTTTTTTCGTTCTAATACCTTTTAAACATAAACAATCCAACTCAAAGTGGTGTATTATATTGTGGTTCAAATCTTGTCTTGAAGAACTGAATAAAACCTGACCAAATCAAATAACAAATTACACACTACATACAGATTACAGATCCTCCGATACAAAAGAACCACATACATGTAGTGTCAAGTTTGGTAGGTGATACAATGTACAATGTACATTCAAAATTCAGATCACACTCCGTCTTTTTTACTGCTAGGACACCCTATTTTATCACCAAAAGGAAACGACACCTGTGCTATTTGCTGTGTGTACACAAAACGTCGTGAAGACTTTTATTCTCAAATAAAATCAACTTTGAAATCCAGTTTCATTGGAAATTTTAATTTCAATTCAAAATATTGTTTAAAAAATTCTTAGTTTGGTATGATCCACGCAACACGACACATAACACATACACGCCGTGTTTCTTGAGAATCGGAATCGAATCCAATCTCAAGTTGTGATTGATGAGAATGAATATTGAAGGTGAATATAGAGTTCGCTTCACGTAACGTTCTCTGTACATAAAGATATGGGCCATTCACGTAACGTAACGTAATTACCATGGAAACATAACATTACAGAGTGCTTACGTTACGTTACGTGAAGTGAACTCTATATTCACCTTGAATACCAAAAATACAAAGCAGAAAGCAGAGTACACAGTACACAACAGACAACAAAATAAAAAACTACAAAAATCACAGCACAGTTCAATGTTCAATGTTCAGTTTGTTGTGACCTCTTTTCTAGGATTACTCCCTTCCGCACTTTGGAGTAGAATTCGCACTCCACTCACAAGTCCATTACATCAATGCTTATACTTTGAGCAACACTAAACTTCATTTCCGATCCTGGGAGCATAAAATTCAACTATTTCAAATTTCGCCTTCGCTTTGCTTAAAAAATAAAATCGACAAAAACCTTTGTTGCACTGGATTAAATCAGAATGGCAGCTGATCAACCGCCGCCGTCGGGACCGAAAAGAGAGTATCTTGGATGGGAAGATGCTGCCACGGTCGAATGGAAAGTTAAGAAAGAAACAGAAGGACGCAGAAACTGGGAAATTAGATGGTGCGAATTTATGAATGAACACGAGTATGCACGCAAACATTTTAAACTTTATTTTGAATTTTTAGCCAAGAACTCAATTACTACTGACTATACTGTATTTCTTCTTCAACATTATCCTTTATCATGTTGATATTATTATTATAACAAAGTGTTTAATTTGTGTCTGTCTCTATAAAAAAGAAAATGGGTCGCTACAGGTATAAATCGTGTATTTCGCAAAGCAAGTTTGAGATCCTTAGAATGGCTAGCTTGGCAACGCCCAAAATGTCCCAATGATCTTCCAGCGTGGGGCGAATGCAAAACTAGAAAACGCGTCATGTTTGAAGCAGAACCCTGTCAAACATGTCGGCCGTGTCCTTGGCCAATCACGACTTCCGGTGAGGTTGGCTGGCTAGGTCAACATAAAACATGCCAGTTAGAAATTTATGGAAATAAATACATGCAACCCCCTCCTTTACCTTGTGGTCAACCGAAAATTTCAGCATATTTATCAAACAGTCAATGAATTATCCAGTTTGAAACTGAAAGGAAATTTATTAATTTGAAATTTGAATGAACAACGCTGTTTTTCTTTCAAGTTGTTAAGAAACGATAAACTATGCACAGGAAGATTGTTTTGAGTTTTCACAAAAATTTCATGTCTACCTACAATGTAATAAAACTGATGCTTTACACGCATGATAAACACAGAGGTCACCCAGTACAATACAAGCACTTTTTCTGTATAAAAATCTGCAGGAACTTTATTGAAAATTCATAATTAAATCGATTACAGTATTATACCTTACACAATAATAATAATTATTAATAATATATCAAAAACATGTTTTATTGTACATAATACTGCGTTTTGTATTGATCAACATTATTTAATATTTAATATAATAAAAAATAGATAAACGTTCGAGTGACTCATAATGCAATTGTATAGGAATGAACATGTACTTTTCAGTGAATAATGCTGAGACTTAGATCACCCCTTATACAACAAGAATAGATAGTAAAATATGAATCAAAAGGGAAAAAAGATTTAAATATTAAATATAATATATATATTATGCTTCTTCTATCATCATGGATAATCAAAAGAAAAACAATAAAATTTCAGTTTGTCAATATGAGATACCGAAATTCCAAATGAAGTCACGATAAAGCAATCCTTTGTCATCATTTATAACTGGTTAATTTTTAAATAGTACGAAAAACAGACTATATTTACCACAGGACACATTTACTTTTAGGATTCATAAACGATGTTTCAGGACATTGCCAAACAGTGGAAAACTCTTCAAAATTCATCAAAGGGCCTAGAACTCTGTATCTTGATGGGCTGTGCTCATTTGTTTGGATGTTGTCCAGTAGACTTGCAGGTGTCGTATAAGAACACCACGACTATTTTATGCATAAAATATTATGTGTACACGTTTTAAGAATTTGTGTAAAAATATTATGTTGTATTTAAATTAGAAAGGAGAAAGTTGGATGATTTATAAACTTCTGAATTCTCAATGTACCTGAGCAAATGAAAGGAAAAAAAGTTGTTCTGGACTGTATTTTTCAAGACCTGAAAAAGAAATGGGTTAAAAAGTCATGAAATTGTATGTAGATTACAGTCATGCAAAATGACACTGATGAAAGGTGAAAAGTGCAAAGTGAGAATATTACGAAAGGACATATAAATAGAAAGCATTTGTGTTATTAAATACATACCTGGCAATCGAGGTTCGGGTGAACCTTTATTCATAATGTAGTACTGATAGGCTGAATATGCTTCACGGATTCCACCATTATCCGCTATATTCTCTGCTAGTGTTCTTCTACCATTGATCTGAAAAATGAAAACTTTGATTTATTTCTCTCTCCGTAATTTTTTATTCATAAAATATAAAACAATGTCATTTTTGAAGTAATATTCATAATTCATATTATACTTGAGTTGGAACATCTTACGTGATTGTATGGCGGCTGCTGTTCAACCAATTCGGGAATGTAAAAATTGGAATACTGTTTATTAAAGCATTGAGCTTTTTGGACGAATCTATTTCAAATTTAAAAATAATCCGAGCATTTAGAGTTTAGAGTATAAAGTATAAGTTATAAGATAGCCATGTTTTTAGTATTGATTTGGTACATTGACTTGATTTATTGTGCATCGTACTTTATAAGTGTTGGATAAGACCACCATGAATTTAATCTGCCGGTCTATAATTTTGATATTTATTCCAAAAAATTATTGACGTTCAAGTATAGTTGTTGTTTAAATTGTTCTCAGAATTTCATATAATATATAAAATTTTCTTATTCTTTGTTAAAAAAACCTCATCATTGTATCTTCCTCGAGTATCAAAACCATGCGTAATTTCATGTCCAATTACTGCACCCAAAGCTCCGTAATCAATACTCCTAAGTCCCATATTAAAGAACGGCTCTTGTAAAAATCCGGAAGGAAATGCTTAAAAAATTAGGGAAATGAGATATTTAGTAATTCCAGGATATAGACTACTTGTCTTACAATCTTATACCTTGTACTTTTACTATGATTTATTCTGTATTAAAATACGATTCGAGTTGCAAAAAAACGTACTGATTGCATTTAATTCGTCATCATAAAATGCATCTGCCTCTGCAGGAGAATCACTTGACCAGGTTAAATCCACTGGTAACAGAATTTTCTTCATTTCTTTTGTTGTTGTCCATTTTTTCATAATGAGAACATTTTCAAAGAAGCTAAAATTACTCATTTCTAGTCCTTCAAAGTAGTGAATGAGGGCAGATTCATTCCTAAGCCAAGTAGGGTATCCTATAATGATAAAAAAGTAGTGAATAAAAAAATAGTGAACAAAAGAATATTGTACAAGTCACTGGAAGTCGTTACTCCGGACAATTTCATTTTCAATACTGAAAACGCCCAGTAAAAGCTCACCCATAAAAGCACGCATTTTATCAGCCTTCAATTTTGCACGATATTTTGTATTGTCATCCATCCAATCAAGAGATGATACCATGTCTTTGAATGACTTTAGAAGATTTTCCACCATTTCATGTGCCTAAATTACACAATATATTATAATTACATATTGTAACGTGTAGACAAGTTTAATTTGTGTACAGATATTTTCTGTAACTTCTAGATTCTACAGATCTTGCCTTATAAGTCAAGTTTTGTGTACCATAAACATACATATATTGTACAATAATAATACAAACTAGAAATACTTTTTCAATATTTTTTACTTACTTCATCAATGATTTCAATGGGTACAAAATTCTAGGATATGAAAACAGACATTTGTGATTTTTTTTACATTGATTAAAATACAATCCACAATCCATGTGGATGTTATTTTACACAGTATGCAAAATAAATTATGTACCTGTATATAGCGATACGTCAGAGCAAACGGAACGTTGTAATCAAGGAGATTAAGGCACTCGGTGTGTCGATTTGGATAAGCTTCGCTTCCATCTAAGATTTGCGAGAATGCGTAGAACAGATCACGAAATTCGCGATTCAAATCTTTCCCAAATGAGTAGATTAATTCCCAAGTTAAGTATAGTTCTAAAGCATTGTCAATCATAAAATTTAAAAATTAATAATGGATCCCGTAACAAAAATAATTACGAGTGAAAAGTACTCATTAAAAATAGTTTTATATATAATATAGATTTTTATTTTCATTTGATTGATTGATGAATTATTTTCAAGTCAATAATTCGTATATTTTTTTACTTGCCCATTTGTTCTTGTGTCGTATTAGCCAATATTTTTGCCAAAGATTTGACATACGCCAAATCATTAACGATGACATGAGTGGAATCACTAATTTTACCTTCTGAAATTCCTTGAAAAGTTTCAATTACATACTCTGTCCAGTTGAACTGTAGAGAAAATGAGAAAATTGTACATGTTGTAATATGGAGGAATTTGTTGTAATTTTTTAATGCGTACATGAATTTGAGAGAACCAAACTTTTTCTCAGCAGAATAAAAAAATTAGTCCTACCGCAACTCCCGAGTTTGGATTATTTTTCAATTCATTACTGAAAATTCGATTTAGTTCACGGAGAGAAAATAGATTAAATAATGATGCTTTGGATAGAACCGTTTCATCGGACATGGCCTAAATAAAAACCAAAGTTTTAGTCATACAAATTATTTGCTTTTTTGTTTTTTTGATACCTCAGAAAAGGCGATACATACACATTTATGCAATAGTTTGAAGATTATATCATTGCGAATTGTGAAGCGGTATGAGCATTTCATACGTGAAACGTGAAACGTACCTCAGTAAAAGCTTTCTCCAGTGGAAGGATCAAACTAGAAGTATCATTAATATGCTCTTTGAGTAATTTCGGAAGACCAGGGGAATTCTCCAAATGTTTAAGTACATCGTCAATCAATTTTTTATACTCATCTCCGATACTACTTGTGGCTTCGGAGAAAGCACTACTGTCGATCGGTAGTTGTGGTTGATCAATAAAAATGGTGTTGATTGTCGTATTTCTATAGTCTGAGCTAATGAACAAATCAAAAATGTAACTCTGCCCGGTGGCTCGTTTGATCCGAGCAAGAGACTTGGCCAATGAAACATTGGAATGGATCAGCAAGTTTAAAAGATCAGTTAATGGCGTCAGTCCAAGTGATTCAATAGCTCCTATTTTCATGTAAATAAAAATAAAGAAGAAATTATTGTAGTTGTTGTATTTTGCAATTTGCAGAGTAAATTATCAGTTATTACAAAATAAAATTATTTTTTAATTCCGAGTTGTTCTTACCTGTATCAGTGCAAGTGTCATATAAAAACTTGACTTGTCTTAAAGGTTCAATGTCTGCATCACTAATGTTTTCAGTAAGGCCTTTTCAGTGACCAGAAATGATAATATTTGTATTTTTTATTAAAAAATGAAAATCATGACGTATATTGTGTCTTATAAAAATGTTACGCGTTGTGTAACAGTGGGTAAACAATGTAAAATTTCAATTTTCAACTACTGGATTGGTAATTAAACATACTTCGTAGTCTACCCATCGTCCTGTCCCTCATCACTGTAGTATGGTCGTATGTACCGACCGATTTTTCACTACGTGTATCTTCAAGCCACTGTCCGCAAGCAAAATTTGGGAAATCCTATAGAAAACATAAAGTTTGTTGTATAATCCAGAATCCAGATTTTAAGTGCATGGTTACATTAATTTTCGTTCATTAGCATGTAACGTACTTCACAGGGATTAACCGACTCATCCATTGTTCGTAAAAACAGATTGGCAGTTCTCGTGCATTGTTTCGTTCTACACACCTCATATGGTTCTGGAAATGATTCATAATAATTCATAATATTCACCATGCTGTATTAAATATATTTTAAATATACATTTTAAATTTTAGCTGTATAAAATGCATGACAGGAATAAGAAATAATAATATACAGCATACACCAGAGATCTCAATTTGCCATTCATACTTTTCTGGAACTGATTAGAAAGGAGAATAAAAGAATTTCGTAAGAAATCAATACACTCTACAAGAAATTTTTTTTATCACTTATATATAATTGGACCCTGACAAGCACAAGAAACCATATGTTATGGTACAGATAATAGAACTCATCGTGTACTTATAAGATAGGTCTAAGAACTCATTTTGTAATATATTTCATTGACTATACTGTGTCATAATATAGTACACCTATAAATATCTATATGTATATATATATATATACATACACATTATTGTTAGCAAAATGATGCAGCTAATTATGTTCATAATACTAGATACTACGGATAAATACTTGGTAACTTGGTATATCTATACATATATAATTAGACCAAATTAGTACTTGTTCACATTACTCAAAGATTCCGCCTCATTTCCATTTTAAATTCACATTCGTTCAATTAAATCAAAGGGTGCACAGAGCACAAATCTTAGACAGTATACAATATGTACGTTAAAGTTTATACCTGTGTATTAGCTACGTTCAACGTTTCTTACTTACAAAAGCCATCTCAATTACGGAAAATTTCCATTACATGTTATACAAGAAACAATACTGATACATTAAAAACGGTGTTTGTCGAGTCTCATCTTCCCCGTGAGTTTAGAGTTTGCCTTCTTCATTGCATATTACATGCATGGAAAATAATATCACGAAGACGTAGATCTGGATGTGTGTGTAATGTGTAATGTATAATACACACTGTGTATTTACAAACCTTATTGGACTGTCAACGAGTACCCCTAGATAAAAACTGGATGATAACTATTTTGCTAGCTGCATTTACATGATATATGATATCCATTGTGTGTGCTAATTATACAAGATACTCTAAGAAGATATTTTATATTGATTATTGACCCTTCCTCCTTTCTCCGTTTCATAAAACTAGCGCTTTACAACTTCATATATATACCATATTATTATGGTATATTGTACGACACGATGATCTTAAATTTCCTAATTCTCAAGAAATTAAAAGTTTACATCAGCAACTCTCATCAAACAACTGCATATTTATAGCATATATTTTAATATGAAACATATTGTACAATAATTAACCACTCACCTATTTTATTGAAATATAAAATGGCGAAAACAGTAACTGCAATTCCTAAAATAATACAGAGAACACTAAGAAGTCCAACGAGTATTTTCACTCCCAACTTCATGGAAAGCTTCTGACTATACTGCCAAGGCTTTATGGTCGGTGGAGGTGTGAAGGGTGGCGTAGTGGGGAAATCATTGCTGTTGGTTTTGGAATATTATCACGATATGATTTAGAATGAACGATAATATGATAAATGATAATCAATAATAATAATAAAATGTCTTAAGATGTTGCCTACTTACTTAGTACTTCCATTTGAGAGACTGCCTCGCCTGGAATTATTATCTACATCACTTCCTCCTTCTTCGTCGATTACCTATGTTTCAAAATGTAATGGACTCTTTAATACTCATTTTAATATGTATATTTTTGGGTCTTTCAAAATTTTATGCAGAACTGAGAACTGCAATTTAAATGTTGATAAATATAATTCTTTTTTACAAATTCTTCTGTCGATGGTGTCCTCATGACCCGTGGAGGGACAGGGATTTCTAGAAAATGCATCTTGTCGTTAAATTAACAATGCTGAATATTACACAACCACTGATGCATTAATGTACAAAGTATTGTAAGGTGTAATAATAAAACGATATAATTATTATTATCACAACTAAAGACCACAGAAAGTACAGATTTCTTTGAAAATGAAGCACAGAAAGTTCACAAAATACACGAAAATCAGCCAAAAGAACCTACAAACTAAACTATAGATAGCTGGAGTGAGAGTGTCGTAGTATGTACTATGTATAGGATGCTGAATTATGTTAAATTATTATTATTCTATCAAATAAGTCAAAGCACAAAACTTTTTTGTTGTGCTCTTCTCTGTACTCTTCTCCTTCTTCCACTTTGTACTTTTTTGTTTTCTTGCAGTTGTTATCTGTGGTGGTTAGAAATCGTTCACCATTCATCATTCATAAAGAGAGTATCATATGCAGAAAACATAAATAAATACTTATACAGAGTTCTCTCTCTGCACATAATAACAATAATAAACACACCTCAAGACTCATTGAGATTCAAATGTATTGAAATGTCATACGAATTTTCCTATAAATTAATGTAAATTGGACAATTAGCATAATAAGTCATATAAGCTTCCCCACTACTGAACAATACAATACTCCTTCACTTTTTCTACCGTGGGTAATTTATATACTGCTTATTTAATAATCCTACTATATGTATATAATAATGATAATATATTTATCGGTTCAAAAATTATGAAACTAAATACGCATAAAGGCGTTTCATTTCAAAGTGAAATAATTCCTTTCAACTTTAAACGTCTTTTAATATTTGCAAAAAAAACACTATTTTTAACCAGGCAGAATATATAAAGTCATATACATTATCTACCTCACAGAAGAAATATAATAATCCTAATTATTCGTCTCATTTAGCTCATTACCTTCTCAAAACTATTCCTATAAGCCCCAATGTGCATAATGTGCTTAAATCCTTTACTTGCGTACTTATTTTACCTATATATACACCGATTCTGACCATATTTTATGCATGTGCTTAAAACATGTTGTTTGTAACCATTGGTTAGCGATCTGCTACCTACTCGTTTTTATTGTTTTGTGCTTTGCTTGCCTATGCTCTATGC
>JAQGBH010005393.1:0-14455 GCA_034698265.1 Sminthurinus aureus | reverse complement strand
ATTGCAATAATTGCAATTAACTACAAAATCCTTATTAAATATTATTATGAAGAATCCCCTATCTAGAAATGATATTTTTTTAAATTTATAAATAACATTAGCAACGTCATTAAATTCTGTATCTGAAAACACAGAAACTAAATTTTTTAATCATTTGGATGGTATTTAATTAATTAAAACAGTCAGCGTGAAGCAATTTGGAAAAATACATGGATTGCAAGACCATTTTTCGAACGGAGCATTTTCTTGCAAGACCATTTTTCGAACCGAGCATTTTCTTGCAAGACCAAAAATCGAATGGGCATTTTCTTACAAGACCAAAAATAGAAGATCATGGACGACATTACACATTTTATATGACGTTGACTGGAAAAACGGAAAGAAGGAAAGGAAAAGAGTTGACGCGATAAATGAGCACATTTTCCATTTTCTGGAAAAATATGTGTAAATACATAAATAATTATTTGTGTGTTCTGTGTTCTGGTTCTACGTTCTAAAATAGTTTTTAGGATTGACTTGTCATGTAGAAAGTACTGTGTACTGTGGATTTTGTACTATTTACAATGTGTATTTTGTGTTTGATGAATGTCAATGGTGAAATGAAATGAACCAAATAACTCTAATGTCTAAAGTCTAATGTATATAAAAACTGGAAATTGTGTGACAATTGACAAAGGAATGTATTGAAATGTGAAATGTAATGTAACGTTGTGGATATTTATTGCGCATGTTGCAGGTTTGTGAGGGTGAAGGGGAATACATTTTGGAGGATGACGAGTCGCCGTTGCAGCTAATAAACCAGCCGACAAACCGAGGTGAGTTTCTAGTTTCTATATTCTAGTTTTACCCGGGTATTTTACTCAAAGTCCTACTGTCTGCCTGACTGACTGGTTGGTGGTTTGTCTGTCTCTCTCTCTCTCGGTGCTCCACTTTGTGCATGTAGAACAGGCACGAGGAACTTTGTAGATAGATAGGTAGACCAGAGACAAAATACCAAATGTCAAATATCAATATCAAATTTCCAATATCACTATTCACATTTCCCATATGATACAAAATACAAAATACAAAAAATTGAGTTGTTGTCTCAAAAATAAGTAGTGTAAAAAAATAAGTAGATAAAACCTAGAACATTTGACATTTAACCTAAAAAAACAACAACAAAAACAAACAACAATAGACTTATTGAATTCATGACTGAAGAATTCAAGTGATCCCAGCCAAATACATTAAAACAACCTTGTATTAAAGTAGCAGTCGTATATTTGTATCAAAAGTTGGCAAAATCTGGTGTAGCTAGTAGATATATTATATTATCTAATTATATAAAATACATTGGTGCTGTTATTATTCTACCTGTAATAATAATAACAAAATATATCGTTGGTGCTATTCGTAATTCGCATTCGCTACATTGACCTTATATCAAATTACAAGTTTTTACCGGCGGAAATTCTAATTGACTCTGTTGTGATTTTGAACTATTTTACTCTCTCTCTCGCTCTGTGTCTTTGTTTCCCTATCAAATTCACACTCTCATTAACGTTCGCATCTCTAATTTCGAATCTATTTACTACTTACTATTTACATCACCCATCAACATAATGTGATTGTTATTTGTAATAATTTAGAATCACAGTGCAGTAGTTAAAATTTGCTCGTGAGTATTGTCTACAGTCTACACATAATATAATAATATAAATAATATTATACTCTTGTGTCTCAATTTGGACTACAATTTTCCTCTATTACGTCTAAAATGCCTACAATTTGACTCCCCTTTTATTACATTTACTATTTACAATCTAAAATTCACTATGTATCTATGTGTTTAGCGTAAAAAGTTAGAAACTAGAAAGTAGAGCAGAGGAAAATACTTGAAGAAGAATGAAAAATCTGTGATGATGAAACGAGAGGATAAAGATTGAAATTTTTTGTTTTTCTTATTATATAAATATATTACACTGATCCATGATCTTGAAAATAAAAAGAAGCAAGAAAATCAACTGTTACCTTTTATAAGTACTGATTAAAGTTTAAAGTGCGTTTCTGTATTGTCTTCTGTAATTTGTACCTGACATATTTTCTGCGTTATCAAAAATAACTTTTCAATAATAATATAACTTTTAAAGGACTGATGATGATTATTAATTATTATTACATATTTAATATTATCTATAAAAAATAACTGAACTAGAATCTGCAAAGTGCATAAGAATTGAAGCCTTGAACAGTTATGCATGATACTTGATAATTATAACTATTTGAAATCAAATGTTTGATTATGATTTTTATACGGAAAATGAAAAACATAATTTCATAGTGTTAATGCAAGACAATGACAAAAATACTTTGTGTGTCACCTATGTAAATGTTAAAATACTAAATACATGTATGTCGAGTACAATGTGAAACGGAGGGAACGGAAAATTCTAGAATCTAGAATTTAGAATATTAATATACTGTGTGATGATGATGCATCGTGCAGTATTACAAGACAAGATATCACATGAACTAAATCAACAATAAGGAAATGAGAAGAAGACGAGGACAAAACTTTGACAGTGGAGGAGGAAGTGAGAAAGATATAAGTAAAATCGATACATGTGTATCCCATATTCCAATGTTCCAATATTCCAATACACATGATTCTTCGTATACTTCTCTCCTCTAACTTTGTATGTTGTACATTGTACAGTTCATAGTTCACGTAAATAGTTGATTGTTTTCATGGTGATGCTTGATGCTTTTGGGCTGAAGCTAAATATCTACAATCTACAAGCGAATTCAGAACTATCAGAAACACAACATCTTATACAAAACTCGACAGAAAACAAGAGTAGACTGAACAACAGAGAGAAAGTGAAAACTTTATTAAAAGAGTAGAAGACGAGAAGAGAAAAGAGAAAAGAGGGGCGGTTGTTCCATGTGCTACATATTACATATGATGATGTCCTATGTGAAAATACAAGCTATAACTATTTTTGACTAGTGCAAAGTTCACATTGTAAACTGTAGACTTTAGACTTTGGACTGTAAAACTGTGCTGTGAACTTTGAAACTGCAGCTCTACCTTATTTTTTGATGTCCTCAATTTTTTAAGTGACAACCCTTTTAAACTTGTACAAATTGTTCCATGTACTCATAAAGCGTTACAATGGAACCTGGAGAACTCAAGACATTGCACTTGGAAATACTGTAGAGACCAGAGACTAGAGACACTGAGAATTCCCATCCCATTCATCATTCGTAATACTTTGTACAACGAAAATTTCTTCCTTTGTGTTTGTGTGGTTGGAGTTTTTTCAGAATTTGAAATTTCTCTATCTGTAAATTACACAAAGGGGCGACGAAATGATGGGTCTTTGGTCTTTTCGAACACGGCGTAACTGTACGTACGAAGTCGTTTTGGGTATGTTGAGTAATTTCAAAGCATATAAAAAAACAAACAAAAAACCACCGCACTGTCAAGAGTCAGGAGTCAAGTGTCACGAGCTTGTTCAATGTTCATGCAAATCCACAATTCAAAAGCTGCATCACTCTATGTAAAAAATATTGCCCCATTCCAAATGCACTGGCTTTATTCTACACTCTGGAAAATACTTTGCACTTTTACTTCAAAAAAAAATACAAACAAATGTGAAGCAAATGGCAAATGGGTTTGTCAAATTTCAAATTGTTATGTCAAAATTTTTACTTTCAGATATGTAAAGTGTAAATTGTTTTGTCTAATCTAGAGTGTGGAGCTTTTGAATTTCTGAGGTGAAAAGGGAATGGCAGAAAGTTGATAGTTGAAGTTTGTATTATATTCTTCTTTTCCCACTCTTTTTAGTTTCTTTTCCAATGTTTCAATTTTCAATTGTCTTGGTTGTTCTGTATTTTTATATGTTGTGTGTATGAACAATGAACAGTGCAGGTATTTTTCTTTTTGTTTCGTCACTCATCGCTTGTCGAGCTTGGAGAATTTTTCCTACATGAATGAAATTGAAAAGAGCATCAAGAATCAAGAAGCAAGTAGAATGGTGAAGACTGGTGACTTTAATATTGAATCTTGAATGGAACTGTGGGTTGATTCTGCATATGAGTGTAGAATGTACTGAGAAATTTCTTGTACTAAATTTCTGGCTTAAGGGAGGAAAACTTGGACATCAAATTGACAGAGAGCACATCAAATCGGATCAGATATCAAGTAGCAAATAGTCAGTAGTACATACGACATGAAGTGGAGAGTAGAGAGATAGGCCTGAGGACAAAGATAGAATTTAGAAACTGAAATGAATGGAAAGTTTAAAATTTGAGTGTGTAAGAAGTATTGTTTATGAAAGTTTAGGAATGCTCCTTGTATTTGTATATGTTAAATGCCAATACATGCATAATATTATGTACAATGTACAGTATTAAGTATTAAGCTAGTTAATAATCATATGCTGGAGGATGAATGCAGTATGATCCTAATTTGTTGCTAATTCCAAATGTTCCGCATTTCATAATATATTTTGGCGAGAATCCCATGTTATATTTACAATTTACATGATGAATGTTTCCTGATGCATTTTCAAGTTTTATACGGATAATGGATCTCGTTAATCTAGTAGTTGTTACAACATCAAAGATCAGCCACGATAGATAAAATCCAGTAATTATTATGCATTATTTTAATGCTCGTATTTAGTATAGACTATGGACTTTGTTCATTTGGATATTAAAAACGAAGCAATGCTTGAGAAATATCTGTCCTCTGTACTCTGTGCACTGTGTACTGTACATATTGAATTATGAAGAAGGAACGAGAATTTAAATCGAATTAAATGGAATGGAATAACAGTAACAACTGTCAATGTCAATGTCATTCCCAATTTCATGTACAATATTACACTTTACATATGATGCATTTTACTTTTACGTAGTGTGTTTAGTGTTAGGAATTACGAGAAATTCTGGCTAGAGTCTAGAGATATCAAATTATTTTCTGTGTACTCTGTGCAGCATTTCAGTTTGCATCCATTCTCTATGAATCGTGCAAGGACTTTACATGTGTACATGTTCATATGCTGTTGCGTTGTTTTATTTGAAAAGTGGGCGTTTTCACTGACAACTGAAAATATTATTGTAGATGCACCTTTTTATTCCTTAACCCATATGTTTTATTTTCCATGTTCAAATGTTATTTGAATTTGACTGGAGGATTCTGTCGTTGTCATTGTCTTTTTGATGGGCACAAGTACACATGGTTAAGTAGGAAAATTGACCTGTCACAGAAATCAATTTAAGATGCATGTGTATTTTCTTTGGATGGAATTACTGTTAAATCTTGAAGATATCTAGACTCTAGAATCTAGACAAGGCTTACGTTTGTCAATTCGAATAGACTGGATTTCAGTTAGCTCATAAAAAGTAAAACTATAAACTACTCAAATCTACAATTATAAATGCAGAAGGGCCGAATTTTCACTTTGCATAGAAAATACAATAGAGAAGAGAGACAGGGCAAAGTCCTACGTCGTACATGGAATACGGAATATCAATTGTACCCTTCAAATTCCCTACAAATTTCCGTGTGCTGGATGTATGAAAAGTAAAGTTTCGGATTTCTTAAGAAAATTTGAGTTTTGAGTTTCCAGCCTACAATTTGAGTATATTAAATTTCAAATTCAAACTGAAAATCTATATCCGATTCCAAATCAAAGTTTTCAATGTTAAGAGTTGCGTTTTGAAGTTTTGCGTGTATGAAAAATGAAAAGGTGAAAAGAGTTTTGGTTGTACGTTGTACGTAGATAGATATGTGGGAGGAGATTTGGTGTAAGCTTCCTTTTATAAAATTTTTGCTTGTAACCTTTTGTATTCTGCTCCCATTTGAGTATTGACTTTTGAGTTTTGAAGAAGTAGGAAGCAATAATTTTGCAACAAAAACCCCTGAACTTTCCAAGGTTAAAGGTCAAGATTAAAGCTTTTATCCTCTTCTAGTGATGAATGAGGAATCAAGAATCAAGTGAACCGAGTATTTTCGTCATTCGTCATCTATTGTCAATTGACCATTGTCAGTTGTACTGTACAACTTGTACATAAAACGGAGAAAGTAGAAAGATGAAACTTGAAAGTGAAGGGGATATTTTGGTTTTCGGGTTTTCATTTTATTGTTGATATTCCTATTCATATTCCTATTTAAGGTAAAAGTCAGTAGTCAGTAGACACAAGCACATGCAAACATGAATCTATGTAGAATCTAGCTTCTTTTTATAGGCACAAAGATCAATGATCAATGATGTGATTGGAAAATTTGTGGAATATTCAATAGGTTTCATCATTCATGGTATATCTGTAAAATGATAAGTCATGACACCTTTCATTATCCGTCCTTTTCTCAGGAAGCTTAAAACTTCCTAATGAATAATGAATACAAAGGAGATGCGAAGAAAGAAGAAGAGCTTCATTTTTTGAGCGTGCATTGTGAATATACACAATGTACATTGTACATGTTTCGCTTCATTTTCCCTTTGTGGAGAGGATGCATGTGGTGACTCTGAAAAAGCCCTGTCAATTGTAGGTACATTGTATGTTTGTGGTTCGAGGTATTATTCAAAGAAGATTTACATTTTCTATTTCCCATTGTGCGGCGTGGAGAAAGTTGACATGATGGAACTAAGGAACGAAGGAAGAATATTCAAAATGTGTATTATATAATAATAATATTATGTTGAGAGATAATGCTGATGCTATTGACTGTTGACTGTTGATGCTTGTTTATTATTTATTATTTTCTACATTGAATCATGTGTGCGTGGGAGGTGCACAAAATAGAATTTTGAAACCAAAGTAGTCAATGTATTACAAAAAACAAAAACGAACCACAAATGTATAAAGCAAAATTATAGAGCGTTAACAGTAAACAGTAAATCAGACAAATATGGAGTCAAAAGTCCAAATTTGCTGTAAGTACAGGAATTATTATGGATAATGGATAAATTACTGGATATTACATATTTATTATCCGCAATTGTAGACTATAGTTCAGACTCAAAACTCAAGTCTCAGACAGCCAAAAAATCAATAAATGACTTTCGCTTATTCATGTAAATGACAAATGACAGTTTTTGAGTTTTGAGCAATTTTACATGAATGGTGAATTATTGGTTACCAGTGGTGACCAACCAGTAACTAGTAACTAGTAACCACGGTGGAATTACAAGTACAATACGTAATATTTACTGTTTAGACTTTAGACGTCTAGACATGCTATTTGGTTTTGCATAATTTAAACTAAATTATAAAGGTACTTTCCATTTCACGTTTGTTTGTTTTTCTTTTTTCACTCTCATTTGTAAAAAGTGGTCGGGAGTCATTCAAAGAAAACTAGTTGAAATTGGAAAGCAGTAGTTAAAAAGCCTTGATAGAATTTTTGACCAAGAATGAAGAATCAATAGATTAATGTTTAAGGTCGTCGGTTATCCTTTATTCTTGATAATTTCTGGAGGTGGCGTCACGCTGCATTGTACATGTGTATATTTTATCTCGTTATTTCTACATCATGTCATGTTTCATTTTAACCTTTTCTGAAAAATTCATCATGCTCTAAATTCTAGATTAGGATTCGGATTCGGATTCGGATTCGGGATGTTCAATTACAAGGAACCAGATCTAGGTCTAGTTCTAATAAGTAAATAAACCCCTGCACTTTTTGTACATTCTTGATTTTTCTACGTTCACATCTGTGATATTGTACACAGAAACTCCATATACAGGTCTTTGCATGTTGTATCTAAGGCTTCTTATTCGACTTTGCCTTTGTCTTCTGCGTCTTATAGTTTATCTTTACGTTTGCCCTTTCTGTTCGTGCAATCTTTGGAAGGTAGGATTCGGATTCTTGTTGATGATCTTGAATCTTGGACGGAGTTGACTTGACTTGACTTTTTAGAAGATGGTCTGTGGTAGATTTTGGAGGAAGAGGAGTTTGGTAAATGGTAAATGGTAAATGGAGAAGGGATGACTGATTTCATTCAAACCGAGAAGAAGAAGACTAGAATTCTCTCGAATCTCTAGAATCTAGAATCCCTGTGTGCATTTCTGGTGAATTGGAGAGACAATACGGGCACGAAAACGAAAACCAAGACGAAGATGAGGACAAGTAAAAATACAAGAACAAGTACAAGCAGGAGTTATCTACTCGACTTTCTCCACTTTCACTGCATACACTCTACGCTGTAAAGAGTACGGTGTACTGTGCATAAGCTGGAAATACGAGTAGGAGAAAAAGCACGTGTGTATAAATGGCATGTATACATATGTGGTTGTTGAATGTATATAAAAAGTAGACACTAGACATCTACGTCATGCTTACAACTTGTAAGTTTGAAGCTTAGAGGAGAAAAGTCACTGGATTTTGGGGTTCAGGTTCCTCATCTTATCTACTCCAGTTTCCACTTTCCAGTTATTAAGGTTGTTACACACACGTACAACAAAGTTGTCAGGTATTTCTAGATTCTAGACCCTCCGAGTTGTTCTTATACTCGTTTCACTGTACTACAGCAAGAGCAATAAGAAATATAATGGGTGATGTGATGCGATGGGAATGATGGGATTCTTGTAGATTTGGGATTTTGTTTCTGTGAATATGTGTCATTTTTTTTCATTCTTATTAGTTTATCTCAGATTTCCTCTCTTATGAGACAAAAGAGACAAATAGTCGAGTCTCGAGTCTACTGTCAAGAGAGTTGTGTTATGTAAAAAATGGAATATAGAACGGAGACGGAAACGGAGATTTGAAGCTTGAAATATTTACGAGGTAAAAACAATTCGTCTCGTTTCTTCCTTGTTGTCGTCCTAGTTGTCGTTGTCAGGCTTACATCAACTCTAGGGAATATCCAAAATCCAAAGCCAGTTCCAGTTGTCAACTCAGTTGTTACGGAGAAAATCGATGGAAGATTTCATACAAATTTAAAAATTTCAGACATGTAAACAACAACGTGAAATTCTCAATACTCAATGCTCCAGTTGTTTTGCCCTTGTAGTATAATTACCAGCGACACAATACACTACAGAATTTGGTTGGGTAATACCAATGTTTTAGACATGGCTAAAACATGACATGGGTTTGAAATTTGAAAACGTCTTTAAAGCAAGCTGGAATTCAAAATCTAGAGGTCAACTTCCCATTTTTAGTTCCATGGCAACTCATTTTAAATAGTACATTCTTCCCATTGTACTCGGTAATCTGGAGTTTGCATTTTGCATGGGCAGGAAAAGCAGGAAACTTCCGAGGATTATAATATACAATATACTGTTAAATAAAAGAGGGGGAAATGTTGAAGTCGAATGGGGTCGTATGTCGTATGTATAAAAAATAGTGTAGAAACATTGTGTATTTTATCCGGGTGGATGTAGAACGTAAAATGTACAGTGCACAGTGTACACTGTACATATCAATGACGCCATCATATTGTGCATATTGCGTTGTAGGTTATTGGTTGTTGGGCAAGGAAGAAAATCCAGTCTGTGTGATGGACTGGTTTCATTTAGAAAGAAAGCTTTCCTTTGTGCCAAAGAAAGAAGGGGAAATCTCAGGTCGTTGCCGTATTTCTAGGAAAGTGACAGTGACATAAAATGACGCGTCTTTTATGTAAGATGTAAGGCTATACTCTATACTATATACAGAATACTAGAATACACAAGGAACAAACAGCCAATATCTTGTTTCTGGAAAAACATAAAAAAGAGTGTGTCCATTTATATTACACACATAAATATGGATCGTAATGAAATGGATTTATTTTTAATTTGGGATTTGGCACATTTTCCCTGTGAAAAATAAGAGAGAGACAGAGAGTGGACAGTAGAAAGTTTTGAAACTTTAATTAATTAATTAAATGATAATTATTGAAAATTCAATGCACAAATGATTTCATTATTATTATTTTTTGTTTTGTTTTCAGGTTCAGTAATGTTCCATGTTCGTCGACGTCCCCCAGATTATCACCCGAGAAAGAGGAAGAAAAAGCCCGGACGTCGAGCGGATGAAGAATTGGGCAGTGGCTATCGAGGGAGCTACGATGGACAAATGGAACCACTCCTCATCGAACTTTTACCCGGTATGAAAATGAAAAATTATGTATCATGTATGCTAAAACATATTTAGCTTTGTGCTGTTAACTGTTAATGCCTGCTCGAGTCTGATTGGAATTAGTAATTCGTTACTCGGCAAAATATCTACTATCTACATTTGTTAGGAGTTAGGAAGAAGAGTTAAAGTCAAAAGTCGGTTCATCACTATTTGTTTCATATACTGTGGAATTGCGCCAAAAAATAAACGGTAGGGGAGGAAATGACAGCGGAAGTCTCTATTTTGCATCCATTTGCCTTCCTATCATGTATTAGGAAACAGGACACAACTTTCCGGTGCAAGTAGATTAAGTTTGTGAATTCTGAGCTCATAAACGAAAAGGACAGGCAAGCTAGGCAAGAAAGAAAGGAAGAACAAAGCAAACCCAAGCTCAAAGCTCACGTATGACTTGTGACTTGCGATACATGCGTTTGAGTTTTTTCTATCCAAAAGTACAAAAAATATTGGAGCTTGGAGGAATAACACGCTGACATGAAAATACAGCTACAACAGGGAGCAGTAAAAATAGTTGTTAGTTGTTGTTGATTGAAAGAGTTAACGAGAGTCTGTGCAGGGGTCCAGGAAATTTCACGTGCATATTATTTAGAATTTAGACTGAGTAAAACTGATTCACATTCACATGCACAATGCATATTTTCATGCAGCCACAGTCCAGAGCTGCATGAAAAATGAAAAGGTTGTGCAAAGAAAACCTCTTTTACACTAATTAATATACTATTCACTATTATTTGCAATTATTTTCTTGATTTTGGGTGGAACGAATAACAAAAGGGAATAATCAGGGTAATAAAAGGAAGCATATTGTGTATTATTTTTATTTTTATTTTTGTTTTTATTTCACAACAAGTTGGGTCATTAAAAAGTTATTTAAATAAATAAAAAATATAATTCTAGGGTAATATGTAACATGTATTTACCATTAGCAATTAGCCTTTTATAATTGAAATAGAAACAGAAAAGCGGGAACGAAACCAAGCATAAGTGGAAAATTAAGTTTTAAATAGTATTTATTTGCACGTGTAATATTTATCTGTGCATCCAGGTTTTAGATCATGACGTGATTTCAATGATTATTATTGATTATACCTTTTGCTGCTTTTGCTGAAAGCAGAGAAAGAAAGCGGAAAGTTTTTATTTCGCTCCGAACTTGAAATTAAACTGCAAAGAAAACGGATAATGGAGAAATATAATTTGAGTACATTTATAGTTCTTGTTTTTGTCTGTGCTGTACATTTTGATCGTAGAGGGAATTAGGATGACTATTTATCAAATTATGACTCTCGTACTCCAAGTTCAAGGGCTATCTTTTATCTTTTCTACTACATGTTGTTTCGCCTTTCTTTTGCTCTTTTTCCTTTTCTTGTTGGATAAATTGAATGGGGACAGGAAAATTAATGAGGGCAAGTTGTTGAAAATACGTTTTTATAAATTGTTATTATATTCCAAATTTGCAGCTCAGAGCTCAGAGCAGCACTCAATGTGCACTTTAAAACTTACTATTTACTTTTTCAAATGTGCCTTGAAACTAGAAACTGGAAAGGAGCAAAACTTGTGAAAGAGTCCTTCGAAATGAAAAGAAAACTTTGAGAGTGTGTGAATATGGAGAGGAAAAGGTGTAAAAAGTTTAGAGTTTAGCATTGGAATTTCAAAAACTGTTGTAGTGGTTTATAATGACCTGAATCTGAATCTGCATTTGAATTCAAAATCTAAACCTCAATCCAAATCGTGTTTTGAACATTTTCTTTTTCGGTTCCGTATCAAAAGACCAAAACCCAAAACCAAGTGGAATATCTCGACTTTTGACTCTCGAGTCTCCAGTTTCAAGTTTCTAGTCCATTCAACTTAATTGGAAAAAGGACAAGCAGTCGTTGCTTAAGATTGTTACGGATCGAAAACCCAACTCTTGAAATCCATTTGGCATTTCTACTTTGTACAACTAGCAAAGTTACTCGAAACTCGAAACAGTGAAAAGCACTTGGTGAAAGAAAGAACGGACATGTTTAGGTGAACAACAGTTAAAGTGAGAAAGAACAGCTTGGGATCGGACGTCAATGGGTGGGTCAGTTGGTCTTCTTCTCGATTAGATTTATCTGGGTGGGCTCGATGCTCGATAAAAAAAATTGTCATGGACATATTTCACATGTATTTTATATGTTGTACGATTCTTTCAAAGTTAGGAGTGTCCAGAGTCAAGAGTACACTGCCACTTATAAACTCACAAGTTGGAGTGAAACACACTGTGTGTTGTGTTTTATATATTTTGTATTTTGTAATATTTTCTTATCAGAACACAGAACACTCTATAAAAAGGGGAAAAGGGAGTAAGTGCAATCAATTTAATGTAGGCCAAGAATTTATCAAGCATCAATTACGAATATTGAATATTGAGGGATATTTTCCAGATTTTTTATGCAAGTTCACACACTAGGCCATCTGATATCTGGTTCAGTCTGGTGCTAAATGCTCAACACTCAATACTCAAATGTCAACAGTGCTGTAGACTGTAGAATATAAACATGATATTCCATGTATAATTGTTTGTTTTACCAACATTTTGCCTTTTGGTTTTATTTTTTACGAAACTGTTGGTAAAACTACAGACTACAGACTTGAGACGTATTAAAATTCATCATCATCATCATTAAATACTAAGTAGAAGAAAGAAGGTCAAAAACAGTATTATAAACTTGTCTATTACGTATTACGTATTAAATATTAATAATATGAAGGATTATGTAACTAATACATAATGTAATATATGTCTGGTACTACGTTGTACATTGTCGATTGTCGAGGATCAAGGGCACAACAAACAACCAAACTTGAGATTTGAGATGAAAGAGAAAGTAAAAAAGATGTAAAAAGTAGAGGCTACTCTACTCAAAAAAGATAAGAAGAATGTTTCTTTTCATTTTCAGTACTCAATTCACTACGTCATTTTTGTTCCAGATCTAGAAATAGATAAATATACAAAATACAAATTGAATGATGATGAAGAAAGGAGACTTCGCTGTATTATAATTTTAAAATGCAAAGTACAGGAAAAAATTCGGAATCTACGGTCACCATCAAATAAACGTTCTATTTATATTTTGGCTTTAGTTCTAAATCGGAATCTTTGTTTATACTACTGCACATAAATCAGCATGCTCAATGCTCATCACTCATCATCAAAGAGAAGGTCAAACTTGTGTATTTTGTAGCTCGTTCTGTAATAAAAATGGTCCAAATTACATCACATGAGTTTATGAGCTGGATGGGAAAGTCGTTTTGGTTCCTTTGATCTTTAATATGATCGAAGGAGGTTAAACTTTTGATGTAATTAAAATCAGAATCATCAAGTGGAACATTGGGCATAGATTTACCAAAGATAGATTGACTCTTGGGCCATTTGTTGTGCCGTTAATTGTTAGCGTAGAGTGTGGATAGATAGATAATTAAAGTGGATACTACAGAATGTTGGCTCAAAGGTACTCAAATTTCACATGGTACAATGCACATTGTGGACGGTAGTAAAAGTAGAGTATATTGTGTATCGTGTATCCTGCACATTTTATACATGTTATAAATAAATTGTGTGCTCCCTCTCGGATTTTTAATAGGACCACTTAGTATTTGCGCACATGTTTTCAAAGGACTGTACAACAAAAAAGACAAAAAATTCTCTGCAGTTAGAACATTTGTTGAATTTGGAAATTTGGATACCAGACACAAGTTACCGGTAAAATCAGTGCAATGTCAATTTACAATTCATAATACAATGTTTTCAAATGCTATGAAAGACAAAGATGGAAGATCGAAGGCAAAATGTCTAGTGTCTATGTCTAGTGAAGTATGTAGTGTATCCGCCAGAAATTTTCAATTCTGTTTCTTCCAGAATCCAGAATAAACTAGAGAAGAATACTGTATTGCGTTTTAGATTTTAGAGTTTGGAGTTTAGAGTTTAGAGGTAGGGGACAAATGTAATTGAGGAATTTGGAGGAAGGTAAATAAATAAATAAGAAGGGGATTGGAAATTAGGAAACATTCAAACATGTAGTTTTTAAATGTATTTACAATTTACAATGTGCAACGTAATACAGAATGGAGAGGAAATGGAAATGGAAATGTCATTCACTCGAGAGATCCAGTGGAGTTTTTGTTATTTTATTTTGGAAAGGAGGAGAAAGTGTGTGTTTTTACTGTATTGAGTTTTGAGTTGGATTGTACTTTGTGCTGTACGTTTGGTTATTTGATACATTTTGTACATGACTGACTCCATAACACCCCTTGAAATAATATGTGTCGATATTATGTGGTGTCATATTGGTGTCACTTTGGTCCAAATTCCTATCAAATGAC
>JAQGBH010005392.1:0-14456 GCA_034698265.1 Sminthurinus aureus | reverse complement strand
AAATGGCTATTACTCTGGCTAAGAGAAATGGCTATTACTCTGGCTAAGAGAAATGGCTATTACTCTGGCTAAGAGCATTATTGGTTTTGGGGCTACAAGAGTTCCTTTCTCAATATCATCAAGACAACAGATTCTTGATCTGTCGGATACGCATTTTTTTAGAAATAACATTGCCCGTCATGTGACGGGCGGTTTTTTCTTGTGTCTGTATATTTTTAAATGTTATGTTGTTGTATGGGCCGATGGGCAAATCAACAAGAGAAATAAATAAAAATAATATGTAGAATGCAGAATGTAAAATGTAGAATATTTTAATGTAAGGAGGAACTTCATACAAGATGCAAAGACACGGTATTTTATATTTTCTGCAACTAATTTCTAGAACAAAAACCGCCTGACTCCGCTTGTAAGAAAAGGGGGATTAATGAAATTTCAGTTATGTGGAAACGGTGTAATGTGTAACGTGTACACAAAAAGTACAATTAAATATTATTAATATTGAACTGGATAAAAATGTCTAGGAATAAAATATTACAATATTATGTGCTCAAATTTGCAAAATTGAACCGTGTTTGTCATTTGTTATTCACCTTTTGTCTTTAGTTGATTGTCAGTATGTATTTAAGTATTTACTGCCGTTTCTCCTAGAAAAATAATACACAAAATAATACAATAATACATGTATATTGGCTACGACTAAATTATAGGAAACTAGGTCAGAGTAATAAATATGCTCATTATTGTGTGACATGTATACTGATTACTGATCACTTGTGGTTTTGAAAATATTGTGGATTGAAAACAAAAGACTAAGGAGAGAATGAAGCAAGTTTGTTGCAATGGCTGAAATGAGAAGAAATGAAATAAAGTGGTAGTTGAGTTATTACCCGTGTCATTTTATAATACTGAACGTTTCTTCAGATGCCATCAAGTTTCAAGTTCCAAGTTTCCAGTTCTTGGAGTTTATTTATTGGTTCTTGAAGAATATACAAGAAATCAAAGTAATTCATTATTAACCCTTCTGATATCCGTATGGAGTAGGTACTTGTGTACTTTAATGAGTAAAGATGAATAGAAAATAGAAAATAGGGGTAGCCAACATGTGAACTAAATTAATATAAAATGGTGGAGAAGAACAAAGACAAGGACAAGGATAAAGGGAAAGTGGAGAGAAAGTCCAAAGACGTCATAACAAAAGGAGAATTATCTAGAGATGTAATTACAAAGTTTAGCCTCTGTATTCAATGTGGAATGCTCAGTGTTCAGTGTTCAAAAGCTGAGCTGTGCTGTGTTGCACTACGATAGTGGACAGAAGTATCTAATATATAGAATCTAGAATCTAGATGTACACGAATGCAGGCTAACACTTCACTACATATGCGGAGAGCATACAGTAGAAAGAAGAGAGAAGGGAGTAGAGGTAAAGTAAATATGGGATGAAAGGGAAAACCCACAAAACCACCGCGGCTCAGGTTTTCCCTCGGCTTGCCTTTGCTTTGCTCTTTCATTCCATGTTCCTCTCTCTCTCTCTCTTCACTTTTACTTTTTGACACCACAAATGATGACTAGAGAGGAAAGTTTGCATGAGGGACAAGTTGGGATATTTTATACTCGAGTTTAATTGTGATCTACGGTAGGGTACGCGTATAATACATAATATATAATTACTTTTAAAATCCGATGAAACAAGCGTTTATGAGGATACCGCGTAAATTTTGCAAGTCAACACTTTCACATTCTCCTTGTTTGTACATTTTAGATTGTAGATTGTAGATTCTAGGTTGTAGATAGATATTTAGATAAATAAATAAATCCCACTTGCATATTTCATGTTTCAAGCTGTATACTGCTAACATTCTACGTTATGCATCCACACAACATATTTCATAACTTCAGTGGCAACTTTGGTTGCGCTTTGATTCAGTTTTACCTTGGCCCTTTGCCTCTAAATAATAAAAGAGGCGATGAGCCAAACACATATGCATGATGTACGTAGCTAGAAAGACAGAGAGAGTATTGTCTCTGAAACATTGTTTCATAATTAAATTTTATAGGATTTAAGACAGATATTAAAACGATCGTTATGAAATAAACGGGGAATGAAAACTCTACACTCCAAACTCAACACACTACACTCTACACTTGACAGCAGACACTCGAGAGTCTACACTCTACAGTACACAATATGCAGAGCAAAGGCGAATACAAAATCAGAGCCACATGCATAATACAATACAAGTGTGCAGAAATATTAAAATGTAGAGTGGTCATTTATCTTTACGCTTTACACTACCCACGCCGCTTTGAATAAAAATAGTTCAAAGTCAAAATTTAATATCAATCCTTTCCTCTGTCAAGCTTTAACCGCATCCCATATTTCATTTCGTCTTTCATATCTTTTCAGCATGTTGTCATATTTTCCTCCTTTTGATGAATAAATTGTCTTTATAATATCTTGAGTGTTGACTGTTGAGTGTTGAGCTAATGGAAATCACCATGTCAAAGGAATTCAAATGAGTTCAAAGGCATGATAATTTTAAAACTGAGACTCTTGAAAGCAAAAAGGTCATTTTAAAGCACTTCTTTAGACACAATTAAAATCTACGAATTTAGCTAGAATTTGGAATCTAGAGGCCTCAAAAGAGGTGCTAAATGAAATTATAAATGTTTTTTACAAAACACTTGATTTTCCAGTCCAATGTGGACTGAACAAACATCATTCAATGGTAATTTGGAAGAGTTTGCTGCTTTCGTCGCTCTTCTCGTTCTCTAATTTCTAAATACTAAACTCTAAACTCTGCACTTTTGCACGGTTGCTTTTTGCTCAGTAATCAATTATTTATACACAGACATTTCCCTTGTTATTACACTACAGACTATGATTATGCGGGTCAGCAACTGTATGTATTTATGCAGTGAGAGTCTGAGCTTTGAGCTACGTATCGCTTCGTAACATGTGACAGGTGCATGACGAGGATTCACAAAGCACAAAGCAGATGTGGACTTGGTCCCCTTGTTCCATAATTCAGATTCCATACATCTCTCTAACCTCGTGTTTTGTGTATAATGTATACAGTGTACTTTTTAGCTGTGTTGCATCCAATTTGAAAATCCAGATCCAAATCCAAGGTCTGAAAGAGAGAAAAGTGAATTTTGAGCATGATAAACATGTCTTTTTCATCATTGTTTAC
Organism: Sminthurinus aureus; assembly: GCA_034698265.1. NCBI lineage: Eukaryota > Metazoa > Arthropoda > Collembola > Symphypleona > Katiannidae > Sminthurinus > Sminthurinus aureus. The sequence goes on along the minus strand of JAQGBH010005392.1, from coordinate 11,265 downwards.
TATTCAGTCCATTCAGCATATTCATATGTATCCACATGCTTGTGTTTGTATTCACTATCCGCTGAAATGCATTTCCAAGATGTTTACCATAAATCCAGCTATAATTCATTCTTATACAAATGGACGGAGGATGACAGGATGTATCTAGTTTTGGATTTATACGGTTGGTTTAGAGTTTAGAGTGAATACACGAATTTTGCACCCGTTGGTTTTACATTTGTTTACATAGGAAACCGTATACCGTATATTTATGATATTTGACGTTTATTTAATACGTGAGCTCAAAATTGTCGCCCAAGATGAATCCTCCCGGATTAAATGGAAACAGAGCAGAGAGGAGGAGGAAAAGGAAGAATGAAGAAGGAAGTAAAAGTAGAATTAGAGGGGATTCAATTCAAAGACTTTGTAAATATGTCTACAAACGTTTATGCTTATTCCTGTAATTTTGTCTGGGCTTCTGTTTGCTTTCCACTTTCCACCTTTTGTGCCGTGAAATTGTTAGAATGAAGGTTCTGGGATCCGCAACAAAACACAGAACACAAAACCAGGGTTACCAATCTTGTAGAACTTGTGTATTGTGTATAGCTCCACTTTGAATTAAACTAGGGCAACTTTCACCTTATTTTACTTTTCTTCCACCGTCTTGATTCTCTGTGTATTGTGTTGTGTATATAAATAAAGTTCCTTCCTGTGGAGACAAAAAGTAGCTGTACAGTGTACAATGTACAGCAAAGTTGGAAGGAAAAGGAGAAAACAGAGAAGCCTTGCATACTGCACTGCTCATGTCCACGTATTTTTCTAGATATTTGTATTTCTACTCTCGTTCATTCACTAGATTCTAGATTATTTTTCTTGCCGGTATTATTATTCAAAGACGAAGCAGCAGGAGCAGAACGAAGAAGAGTGTCTGCTGTCTACAGCCTGTATCTGTATCTGTATGAGTGTCATTGAGTTTGAGTTCGAATTCCAGTGTGTATGTGAGCCCTAAAGCCTTGTTTAAAATGCTTCCAAGGTGCACAAGATGATTATGCAGTGGCATTTACATTTGCATTTGAGTTTACATTTACAGAATAGTCATTTTATACATATTTATTGCCCTATGCAGCTACTGTATATCAGCATTTCGGTGGAATGGAAGTCCCGTTACTGCTTTTGTCCATATGGAATATACTTTCTCTTCCCTCTCGCTCTCCATCTATTTTCATAATTTGTTTGCATTTGTATTTGTATTTGGATTGTATTGTGTATACGAGATACAGGACACAAGATACAGAAAATAGGAAAAGAGGCCAGCATCTCGTTTCAACTATTGGAAATTGGAAATGAAAATTCAGTGCCGTTCAATTGGGTTTGATAGTAACTGTTTTACGGTCTCAAGTCTCAAGCCTCAAGTCTCAAATATTCTACACTGTACATTGTACATGAATAGCACAGCACACAAAACACAAGTCAGAGCACAGACTGTACGTTGTACGATATCAACATGTACACACATGTATGTACATGTGCCTGTAGTCTGTATGGTTTTAGTTTTGGTTTTTGAGTGTGGATAGCTGAAAAGAGCAGGATGAAAAATCAATGACGGAAAGGGAAAGTGCTCTTCCTTTCTCTTACTTGCTTTGCTGAGGTATATCGAAATGTGGATGTGTGTATTGAAATGAACTTTTATTTGCATGCATCATGTACCAGATACATGAATGAGTAAATAGGAACGTCTACGTACTATGCGCAAAACCAACCATCATGTGACAAAGTAGGTATATCTTGTATGATAGGCATGTTATGCATGGTATGCCTCTTATGCAAGTTTGTACATGGTACATGGAAGATCGTGGATGAGTTCCAGATAGAATGTACAATGTAGAATGTAGTTCTTCAATTTAAATAGGTTTCCCATCCCCTTTCCTTTCCCTCTGAATGTAAATGTATGCTGATGATGTTGATGATGTTGCTGACGGGATGAAGGCGGCCAAGAGATTGGGTAAGCGGTAAGCGTAGCTGGAAAATGAGACAAAAAACTACGGATTTTTCACTCCTTGAACAAGAACAAATAAACTGTTGTGAACCGAAAGACAAAGAGAATGCGAAGTTATTCAAAATTTTTTCCAGTCCGCAATTCTCATTCTTCAATTTCCAATCTTCAGTCTTCAAGAGACTCAAAACTCAAACCATGAATGAAAAAGTCAAAACAAAAACAACTTGCAGATTGTAGATGACTAACTAACTATTGAAACAAAAAACAAACGGAGCGGAGAAAGTCATGATTGCTTCTCTGTTTTCTTGTTCAGCATGGAGCGGAATCGCTTCACTTTTATCTATAAAGTTGAAAAGTATCTACAATCTACAAAATATCAACTCAAAAGTTCCAAAGGGAACAGAACAATGGCAGAATTTTTATAATTTGAACTGTAAACGTAAAAAAATGTGTGAGTGTTTGAATGTTTAATCCCGTTCATTTTTTTGCCCTCTTTTTCTTTACTCTGTGCATCAGTTTGGATTTTGTCAAAATCGGAAAGCAAGCGAAAATTACAACAAGTTGATGCATAATCTGAGCATTGAGCTTTCGGCGTGCAATTAAAAACTCATTTGTCTTGTTCTAAAGTTGTGCATTTTTTAGTGGAGAGTTTTTCTCTCTGTTCTTCTGGTCTGTTTTTACGGCATTTCCGTTTTTGCCTTGTTTTGTTCTTTTGGTTTAGTCAATGTATGATTGTTAACTCTTGTTTTTCGTTGTTTCACCAGTTTTTTAGTAGATCATCCACATTTTACCGACAAGTCACTAGTAATCAGTGTAAGAAAATGGAGAATGGGTGATTTTGGGAGTTGTTTTACTCAACGTTTTGAGCCAGTACGATTTCTACTTATGGTATCTTTAGTTGCGATCAGTACCTACAAGTAGCACAAAGCACAAAGTACAAAGCGCAAACCACAAGCAGAAGAATGAATGCAAGAATCTGAACTGCATTGCACTGACTAGTAAGTAGTGAATGGTGAATTGTGAATACCAAGTCTTCTGTGGTGTTGTGCGTGGAATCTGTACGATCCATTTCCATATATAATGGTTAGTTAGGCGGGCAGAGTTCTTCTTTTATTTCCTCCCGCATCCTGTGTCTTCCCACTACGAACTACGAACTACGAGCGAGTCATGTATGGTATGGTATATGTAAAGGCAGATGGACATGAAACGTCTGTGCAATGGCAAGTTCCAAGTATTATAATCATAAACACAAATTTGTGAATCCCATGCCCAATGCTCAATGCTCAATGCTCATGCATGAGGCAATAAGAATGTACTTGCACAATTCTTGTTTCTCCCACACTCTCACTCTCGCTCTCTGTCTTCATACTGGCAGACTCTAGACTCTAGACTAGACTCTAGAGTTGACTAGACTAACCGCCATCCGGTTCATTTTAAGTTTGGAGGGAGAAAGGAGACAGATAGATAGATATGTGATGCTGATTGTATCTCTCTCTTCCCTCTTCCTGCATCTATCTTTATAGTGAAAAGGAGTGTAGAAATGTAGAAATGTAGAAATGTACTCGCTCTCACCACCGTCACCGCTACAACCTTCCCTGTACTAGGCACTTTTGACACTCCTGTTGTAACAAAACACGTTGAGGTTTGTTCTTACCACTTGTGTGGATGTTGTACGCTGAACGCTGAATGTTGAACATTGAATGCTGAATGTTGTACGTGCCGCATGTTTGAATGCCTGAATGCTTCAATGTTTGCATGTTTGCATGAGAAAACTACCAAAAACGACCAAGCAGTAGAATTTCCAGTACAAGCGGAGCAAGAAACAGTTACAGTAATACAGTATAGTTTCTCTTTAGACTAGACACTAGACACTAGACACAGATAGTGAAAGCGGAGAAAAAGGAGAAAGAAGAGAAAGGAAAAAAAGTACCACGAGTTATCTCAAACCAAACCAAATTTTCGGCTTGAACAAAATGGAATATTGATCGAAATTCAACACTATTACAAATGTTACGTGAAACACACAACAAAATACAAATACAAAACACACGCATTTTCATTTTCAAATCCACAGAATCAACTTTAGATCAAGTCCAAAAAAAACAACATGAAATAACATTGAGGAAATAGTCGATGCAATTTTTACATGTACACAGCATAGAGTACATGCTACAATGCTAAATGCTAAGTACGACTGAGGATAACAAAATGCACATATCCTTTGGATTTTGCCCATGGTTTTACTCTACGAATACTAATGTCAATTTGAGCACGGATAACAATATACGAATATATGGTAAATGCTGCAACAGTCAAATAAAGTAGGAAATTTATAACTTATCTCAGGGATATAACAGAAATGGGATGTGTAACAAACAAAATATTCGCAACTCTGTTTAAATCCAATAAATATCTTTATCTTTATCGTAAGTCTACAGTCTACAGCCTACACTTTTACTGTATTTTCTTTCCCTCGGGAATTGCTATTAGAATTTAAGAATATAAGGTTTATGTCCTCTGATATCTATGTCTTAAGCTGTTGCTCTTGCTGTTCATGTTGCTCTCAGCTGCTTTATTACATTTTATTATGTACATTGTACACATTTTCCCTAAGAAAAGAGATAAACCGGTTAAACTGGAATGATATTGTGAAAAATGGGTTGTAAAGTGCATTGAAAAACACTTTTAATAAATTTCAATTTCCTATCCATTCAACTAACTATGAATTTTGGCATAAAAATTGTAGTTTTTAATTTATAATTTATTTTGTTGATTTCAGACTGAAAGTCACCTTTAGTTGCATGATGGACCTCTCCAAGTTTCCACTTGACAGACAAGGTAAGCGTAGAGAAATGTTCATTGTGATTTAAAAAATACAAAATATACTGATGCCATCAAAAATCAAAAATCAAAAGAGGAGATGCCAAATTCAAAAATGTTTAATTGATGAAAATGTTTCTGTCTTTGTCTGTAATTACAGTATGCGGGATGGAGGTAAGAGAAAATAAATAATTTACAAAAAAAATCAAACTTTTTACAAAGTTATACATTGTACAGTGTACATGTAATGAAAGGTTAATTGTTCATGTAACTAATCCTGGAATACTGGAATATGTTCAAAATCTTTATGCCTAACTTTCAAATTGGGAAAAGGTGGCATCATGTAAGTATTATTATTGTTTTTCTACTGTATTTTCCCTCTCAACGCTTTAAAACACTTTGCATCTAATATCCACAAACTCAAGTATCTATGAATGTCCTTTGTCTTTTGTATATTGTATAGTGATGCATGATTTTGGTGTATCCTTTTCAGCACGAAACTATTTATTAGATATTTCTTAGTTGTGTATTTGAAGTGTAAAGGTTAAGATTCCTGAGAGTTGAGAATCGATGACTTAGCTGAGTGGAGATGCGACGAATTGTGGGTTTGAGTTTTGAGTGGGTGTTGCGAGTTTTGGATTGTGGTATTTCGTTTTTCCCATTTCCCATTTTCACCAGTCCATCTTCAATCTTGCAGTGCTTTTCCGTAGTTTCTAATCGCGTATAATCTATACACTGTACACTGTATGTGTACAACGTACAATGTACAATTTACATTGTATAATACACAAAGTAGACGTCTTTGCCTTGATCTGAAAACGGAATCCAAAAACTAATCCAGGAAATCTTTGACAATCAAAATCTAAATGGGATATGTCAAGAGCACGGCTGCTGTTGACGTCCCTCATAAAATTTCTTATATCCTAGATCCTAGGTCCTCTCGCCATGTCACCTTTGAGTAGGATTTAAATTCAAATAACTATCATTCCAGATAATGGATGCCCCACATCCTACATCCATAATGTTGTGCATTGAGCATTGTACATTGAATTGGAAATTGGAACAAGAGAAATCGGTAGAAATTGGGACAAGAAGGACAAAACTTGAGCATAATTCCAAACTTAAACAGTCAGTTTATGTGACTGTACAATAGAATACAATGTAAAATGTACATTTTACATGCAAATAGCATATGTCTGGTGTCTGATGTCTGTTCTCTGTGTGCCGTTTGAACCTTTCTACAGTTTTACGACACTTTGAGCATTTTTCCAATTTTCAATATACGAATATAAAAGTGAACCAGTTTCTTCCATCCTATTTTTATGTGCCAACGTTTCACGTTTCCCGTTGGACGTTGGTTGTCGGGTGTTGGATTTTGGACTTTTGTTTTACTACTTGATCTTAAAGTCGAGATAGGGTAAAGTCGGAGATTTTCTCCTGTCTTTTTTCCTTTGTCTTGAACGTGAAATAAAATGGGATTTTCTTGTAGATCAACGTACACTGTACATTTTACGTGGTACATTTCTATGCATCGAATAATATCGATATAAAGTTGTTTTGTTGTATCACTTGCTGTATTTATGATAAGACGATTTTGAGTTTTGAGTTTTGGAATTTTGATTGGAAAAGGATTAAAATAAAAAACATTCAGAACCGCACTACGGATACCACCGGAATCTAGTTATCTTTAGTAAATTTGACGCATATTTTACAATCTAGAAACAAACAACAGAAATTCTTGTTATTCTTGCTCTTTGGTCTGTTATCCCTTTTCTTATTTATTCAAATGAATTTTGATTGCCTGTCCTATCTTTATCCTTTTTGTATTGTTCCAAACATGTAAAATGTAGAATTGGTGAACCAGTCAGTGAGTTTTCCATTCTCCAGTTGATAGAATTGCAACTGAATTTCAATTTCAATAGATAAACTTGTACAAAATTTACTGTAGTGTGCTCTGTTTTCTGTTTTCCATTTTCCAACTGAACATTGAGCATTGAAGAGGACAAAAGTGGAATAGGAGAATTCAATTTTGATTCTAATTCCAAGAAAAACAAGGAAAAGTAAATTGGAGTGGATTTTATAGCCGACAGTCTAATTTTACCATGGAAATAAAGTGTGTGCATGACCAAACTGTTTAGAGACTACGTGCATGTAAGTACAGGGATGTAAAACGAGGATGTGATCATGTATATATGCATCTATATCTATATCTACATTCTACATGATTATTTTTAATAGGTTATGTGTACAATGCGCATATCTTCTTGCTTGCACTTCTACAATCTGCATATGTCTGGAGTTTGGAGTTTGGAGTTTGGAGTATGGAGTTTGGGAACACGTTTATTCAGTACCAGTGACGAAATATTGTGTTTAAAAGTTATGGTACTTTTTCGAATTAGTCCCGTAGACATTGACGAAAAGTATTTATATCATCATATATTCATATTTTGCTACAACAAACTAATCGTTCAAAAACGAGCGACGAGTTAAAAAAAAGTAAAAAATAAACTCGTCACTTACTTAATTTTATCCAGAATGAATGACAAACAGATGACTACGTGTTGTAGAATAACATATTCACTCACGTACTAAATACTCCACTGGTACAGTTTTCCATCTCAGCCTAATTTTCTCCATATATCATAAATCATATACACAACGCATATGTACAACGCATTTCGTTGTATGTACCATTCTATGTACCATAGTTGTATTTTGTTTGGAAATTCACCATTTAATTTCATTGCTTTTGGAGTTTGGTGTTTGGAGTTTGGATTTGGATTTACTTTGGTTTGCTTTCCTCTAGACCCTAGTCTCTAGATTTTGGACTTTGTACATCTTACGTCTGGGTATACGAATCCATGTGCAATACTCAATACTCTGGTGAGCTGTGACTGGAGACTGGAGTAGTTAGCTAGTCATTAGTCTTCGTTACTCTTTGCCTTTCCTTACCCGTATTTATAGTCAATAGTCAGTGGTGGTGAAACTGGGATCTTGCACACACGTAGTTTAAAGATGGAAAGGATTTTCTCTAGTCTCTAATCTCCAGTCTCAAGCTTCAAGCCTCAATCCTCAAGGTTTCACTGTTTCTGACAGACTCATTAATTTTTTTGTACAAGCTGGACTGATTAGAGTTTCGTGATTCGAGATTTAGGAATTAAGCTTAATGAAATGAAGTCAATTCAGATACATGAGCATGAAATGAAATCATATAATATTCTGCCAATCGTAGATAGATGGATACATAATTGTAGCAACAGCGTATCTGATTCCTGAGTTCTGACTGAAATACGATGGACAATACACAATAGACCATAGAACCAAGAACATTCAAAATATGAAACTATGCAACTTATCCAAAATCCAAAATCCACAAAATATTATACCGTTTCCTCTTAACTGCAGTAGTATCTAGTATCTAGTTTTCTGTAGTCTGTCATCTGTACTAGAAATAGATTGGATTTGGATATACTTTGTGCTTTGTACTACTTTGTAGTCAAAATAATACAAATTCCACAGAAATAGAAAAACAGGCATCAAAAGAAGAGAATAATAGATAATAAAGTAGAGAGGAAACTCTTGTTTGATCTTGAAAGAACAATAAAAGATTATGAATCCAGCAGACTCAATTTATCCAAAATCCAAAGACATGGCATTGTAAGAAGAAAGAACAAAACAAACTTAATATACTATTACCTTTGTCAATCTCCCAGAAACCAGCAGCCAAGAACCAGAAAGATTACAAACAAAATATAAATATAAGATGGAAAAACAGAAAAATAACTTGGAGTACAACAAGTTGCTATTTTATACAGAATATAAAGATGAAATCTAAAATCCAAAAAGGTTCAAGAACTGAGAAAAATAGCTTGAGATTGTATAAGACATGCAAAATACAAAAGAAGATCATACAGTTGAAATCCCAGCCAAGCCAATCCAAGCCGAGCTTATTATTATTATTTCTTTCACTGAATGAACAAGTAAGTTACTTGTAGATTGTAGACTGGAACTTGAAGCATGGAGGAGGAAAATAGGATATGCTAAAAGCCTCTTGTTTTAGATGACTCATAAAAATGAAGAGTAATGTCTTAGTGTAAAAATAAGAGGGAGAAAGAATGAAAGAATTTACAAGAAGAAAGCAAGAAAACAAAGTAACAAAGAGAAAGTCATTTTCTTCTCCTTTTATCTTTCTTCAGGTTGTGTTGTTTTCTTCTATGAACCTTCGTCAAACGCGTCTTATTTTGTTTTCTTTTCTTTCTTGTCATTATCGGCTTATGGTTTACGGTTTATAGTTTATGGTTTACATACCTAAAAGTCATAAAAGTATGTAGTGAGAATTGTTTGTTTCATTGTTTCCCATGATCATTTTAATGCTTGCCACGTGGAGGTAAATTAACAGAGTGTATCTACTCTGGTAAATGTTTTTTGGATTTTCTATAACTTTGCTAACTGCAGTTCGTTTTTGGTTCTTGGTTGTTTGTTTCCGTACTTGCTTGAATTTTATAGCTTATAACATTTTCTTTTTCCGTTGCTCATATCAATACTGTACAATACCTATTCTGTGTTCTGCATTCTGTATAAATCATGTCATCATCATCTCTTAGTCTTACAATTTTTATAAATTTATTCATCCATTGACCTCATTTTTTCTTGTGTGAATTGTTTTATAACAAATGTAGAAAAACTCCTGTACATATGTAAACGCTTGAGATTATGTTGTAGTCATGGAAATATTAATGTTTCATATCTATGTACCGTATTTCGTTGCAGTTTCCAAGACAGTGCAGGAATTGAGGTTGGAGTGGAAACGGGACAAACCGGTAACAACACCACGAAATGCTGGATTATCACTTTTCATTCTTGCAGACATAACCACAAGGTACATTTTGCGTATCTACACTATAAAAAAAAGTCACATCAGAATAATATCACATGTAAAACATTGAATGTTGAATGAGCAAAAATGAATTTTTTCACTCAAGTAAAAGGACAAATAAGACTTTTTCTTTCCGTTTCATTTGACATTTCGAAATTTAAATATGTATAAAAGTTATGAAAGTCTTGAGTCTTGAGTCAAGACTCTTGACCTTTCTAAAAAATTACATTTATGTATAGATGCTCATTTTTATTCATAAACTCTTCCCTTCTGTTTTCTATTATCTATTATCTGTTAGGATGGCACCTTTTTAATGTTTTTTGCCTGGTCATATCTGAATTATTTATGATTTTCCTCTAGAGTCTAGAGTCTAGAGTCTAGAATCTATAATGTAGAGAACCTCGTTTAGTACAAAAGTACTAAAAATTTTATGCAAAAAATAGAGTTCATTTCACTGGAAAATGATTTAAAACTTAAAAATGCATTTTTATGGTCATTTACGTTATATAACCTCGTACATGAGGATGTTATGACTTGGTCTACTTTGGTTTTTGGTGAAAGGGGCAAGACATTTATATTATGTTGTTTAATCTTGCAGAAATAATTCATTTTAGCTCATTTAAAGTTGACTTTTATTATTATACTCATTTTTGGTACGATATTATTTATTCATAATCAAGAGATATACATCCTTTTTATTTCTTTTTGAATAGCCGATGCCGAGAAAATGAAACACTACCCACTGGTACGTATACGATTATTTTTAATTACATCAACATTATTTAAAACAATTTTCATCCAACTTAGAAACAAATATATTATTGTTGCAACAGACACAGAAAGCGAAAGTTAAAACATTTGTAATGCACCGACTAAGAGGTAAAACAAGTAAATTTATGAACAAACGTGTTCAGTGCAGTGTTCAGGTTTATTGTGTTACACAATTTGTGTAAGGGAAAGAAAGACGGAAAATGGTTCGCATACTCTAAAATGTGCATTTAACCTCTACATAATCCCGTCATTCTGCATACAATGATATTTTCAATTTTTGCACTCCTGTTTCAAAAGAGTAAAATAGTCAGTCAAATCCGAATATTTTCTTAGTCAAGTAGTAAAAGTCTAAATCTTTTCCTTTCGTCGTCATCAGGGCATTGAAAATTGAAAATTTGTATAGTCCATGTTCCCTGTATCTCGCGTATAAACTATAGACATTGTATTTACATGTATTTTATATTTAGAATGGATTGGATTGTACAGTATTTGCATCTCCTGTATTAAGTACTTATAAATAATGTGTTTACTTTCTCTACTTTCCTCTGTTCTCTATTTATTGGATACATTTTTCCTCCTCCTCATTTCAATCTCCAGCTCAACTTTTCTCAACCTATTTAGATATTTGACTGATTCTTTCATCTCAAAAGAGCTTGGTAAATATGTACCATGTAAAATGTAGAGTGTACACTGTACACTGTGCAGTGTGTAGCGTAAAGTAATAGTAACATCATAGATACTAGATGCCCTTGAAAAAATATGTCACCATATCCGACCGGAAAGTGGTGTCATATGGTGTCATATTTCGGTGTCACTTTGGTCC
>JAQGBH010005391.1:0-14458 GCA_034698265.1 Sminthurinus aureus | reverse complement strand
CTATGAACTTTGATGGAAAAAGATTGCCAAAGTTCGTACGTTTTGGCAATAATGGAAAGATTTCTTTTACTTCTTGGCTCTGAGCTAAAAAGCTGTACCAAGTAATATAATGAGAAAGAAGATGATAAATATCCAGACCAATGCTTATTAGACTAAATAGACTTGATCTCTTGACCTGCACAAATAATTAATTGCCTGTATTAGGACGTCACAAACTATTCTAATTACGCATAGGCTCAGTTCTTATATATTACGATATGTTTTATGTATCATATACATATTTTTTATGTACATATACAAATATACACGCTACACCCTTTATTATTATCATTATTATTATTACGTACAGGCATCATCGAAGAGTCAAGAGCATATTAAATTAGCTCCATAACTTATCTTTGTAGTTTTTAATGCATATAGATGTTCAATGTATGTTACGTATATCACGTTGAATCTTGAATCTTGAAGTTTGTATCTTGTACATTCCTCAAGTTATAACAGGTTCATTAGCTAAACATGTTACATAATATTTTTAATGGATTCAAAATTCAAAACCTTGTAGCTGAATTTTGAATCTTGAATCAAAAGTACATAAATGTGTACGTAAGATATATTTTCATGATCACTGTTCACTGGCGAATTTTAACCAGCAACACCAACCAACAAGTCTTGATGCCTTGATGTTTGTTATTTGTGTATTTATTGCACTCCATAAATACTCGTAAAAGGAGAATTTTGTTTCCATATTACTATCAAAGTCTGGCCTGGCCTGCTCATTTATCACTCATCGAACAAATATCTAGAATCTAGAATCCAGAATTTAGAACCTCGAGCATTGGCCCAACATCCAATCTCCAATATGCAATTTCCATGTAAAATATCATAAAACGGAAGAGGAACGAGAAACTAGCTTGACTAGAGTCAAGAGTCTATATTATATAATATAGAGAGAACATGAGTCAACATGAACCAAGATCCAAAACTCCAAGCTCCAAGGAAAATATTTACCCAACGTCAAATTTTCTCCGTCTCGGCCTGTCTTCAACTCACATCTCATTAAACACTAGTGTACTAGAGAATTTTTACACGTTGGACTTTTTTTATCTTCACCGGCACAAAGCACAAAAACTGCAAAAGTGCAAGAGACAAACACATTCACGTTTTTTTTCCTTTGAGAAAAAAAAATGAAATGAGTCTTTTGACTATTGAAATTTGAGTGTTTCCATTTTCCATCTTGAATTTATTTACAGTTTGCAGTACACAGTACACGCTATGCAATGTACACATACAATTTCCTTTTGACTTTTGACTAGCTTCCATATTTTTCCACGAAATGTTCTACTGGATTCGGGTTCTTTTATTTCTTCTCACTATGTAGAGTGTACACTGTAGACATAGAAGTACATGTGATGGTGTCGGGTAGTTTAGGCATGAGCTGCGATGTAAATGTTGACGGTTTATGCAAATAAATAAGACATAAACAAATTCCTTCCGAATCTCTCAACACTCCATTGAAATTGAAAACGGAAAGGAAATCTCAGAGGAAAAAATACACGACATAATTCCAACTTTCAACACTAGAACACAGAAAACAGTTCTTTTGAATTCGCAACACCCAAAACCAATACCAACACCAACTCACATTCATATTTACCCGTATTCCGTAGTAGACATTTTTTACTAGTGCATCTTTCTATTTCCGTTTTGAGTTTTGAATCCTTAGAAACTAGAAGCACACACAACACACATTTGATCTCTGAGCCAATATAAGCTCAGACAATCCAATGAATTTAACCATATCCATAGATACTAGATACAAATCCTTTTCAATTCCAATTCCAATCAGTTTTTCTCATCGTTTCCTTTTCGGGCACATACAAATTTAAGACAGTTTTCAAATTCCAAATTCCAGCTTTTCTTTTCTATATGTTCTATATTCTTTATCTTATGTTTTGTGTTATGTGGTAAAAGTAAATGCCTCACATAAAAAAATAAAAAAAGAATCAGTCGCTTAAAAACTAAAAAAAAAATGGGAATAGGAAATTCAAAGCGATCGAAATACATGGAGAAACAGAAAATATTATATTGGCTAAAATATTCGGAAAAAAGTAAACCATGACCATTGTCATAAAAAAGGATAGATGTAAAATTTGATGAACCTTGGTGTTTCTTTTTCACACCATTAAAATTTATTGTTTCCCCTTTGATTTTATTTTGTTTTGTTTTATTATACATAGAAGCATGCCTATAAGAAGGAAACTAGCATTAAAATTTATAGTTTGTTTATTTCTTTTCATAATATTCTCAATTCCCCGTTAACTTGTGAAAAGAATGAAGAGTCTAGAATCTAGAGCCAAGATCAACCTGATTAAATTGAGGGAGTAAAAGAAAAATATTTGTGAATTTTGAATTTCATCTGTGATCTATTGTCTTTGTGATTTTTGTTCGACAGTCTATATTCTATATTCCATATTCTATATTCGATACTTGGATACGGATTACGGATGTGGATGAATAGACAAATAAAATAATACGGCAGTACAAATACACAAATAGTGTAAGTAATTCTAATGGTAAGATTGATAAAAGGCTGGGTCGAAAGATCAAGTCCAGCCCAAGATGAAGAAGAAAAGAAGAAACAGGTGAGTTTGGAATCAAGTTAAAGGTTGGTCTGGCTCTTGAACATTGAGAATTGAGCATTGAACATTTATATTTTTTCTCGTGTGGGTGGACAAAATTTGCCGTTTGCCGTTGCATGTTGAATGTTGAATACTGTATATAAATATTATACGTGTAAAGTTGCACTCATTGTCGATTGTCGTCATCATCATTGTCTCTCTGGCTATATAAATAACACTGTATCGTGTATAATATATTTTTTGAGGTCTCCAATGACCAACAAGGAATATAATCATCCCACACAAACACAGAGTAGTCAGACACTACATATACGAATATATACTAAATATCATGACTCGAATCTCGAGTCTCGAATCACCTTCCTTCCAAAATTTGCAAATCTTCTATCTGCATACCTAATCCACGCTTTTTTTACAACTCGAATAAATTATCATCTTTTTATCTTTTTCAATATTTGGTAGTTGAACAACAAAAAAACTACGTAAAACGTTGCATGAGAAAAAATGTAGAACAACGGAATTATAAATTATAATTATGATAAAAAGGACATTGAGTCTCTGAGTCTGAAATCTGCACATAGTCTGGAGGAGTATTTTCAATGTTGAGTTTTGAACCGTTTCATTTTTCTTTCTTTCTATCCATCTAAACTTTTTTTTCATTTTCCAGGGTGGATTCAGAATTCCGTTTGACATTCCATTGCCTTTTATTGTTATTGAAGATTGGTGATTAATAAAATTCCCCTTGATGCATAATGTATAATATTCCATAGTCCATTGTTATTGCTACCTGCTATTTTTGTATCTAATTTGTTATATCATCATGATTTAAAATGCTAAAGATAAAGATAAATGCTGAATACTGAATACATCAAGGCCACATTTTTTTCCAATGTCTAATGTTCAATACACAAAATACATTCTCATGTTCATCAATTCTCAATTCGATAGATGATTCATTTTTCATATGAAATATTTATACGGATTCTTGCATATTGTTTTCTTTTTGTCTCTGTGTGATGAGATGTGATGTGAGTTGGTTATTATTATTATTATGATCATTATTGTTATAAAGCATTTCCCTATGAGTTTTTTTGTGTTTTATCGTGAGGCTTCTATTCGTGTATGATCTCATCACTTCTCGTTGTTCGTCTTTCGTCCTTCGTTTTCACTCATCATCACTTACTCACACAATCGTAATTAATTACAATGATTTTTTGATTTTGATTTTCTAATGAGCATGAAATCTGGTGATTCTAATAATAATTATTGTTAGTTAAAAAGAATAAAAAATTACAAAATGTAAATAGATAAAAAAATTACTTGGAAGGATGGTCAAAAGAAATGTTTAGTTTCAATGGATCTCCGATTTTAACATGTTCCGTTTTGATTTCATCTCCATTTTTATAAATGGTCATTTGAACATTGATGTTATGCTTGTATTTACATCGAATGTGGAAGCCCTGACCTTGACCTGTGACCAATTTTGGATGAGGTTCCAAAACAATCGTGTTGTAAAATTCCTCATTACTTCCCTCATTCAGTTTCATGGTGTTACAGGAACGGAGAGGGAGTTTGTACTCGATCCAATCCGAATTTTCATTGTAGTATTCGGCCAAGCAACTGCTGTTTTTGCTCAGGCCCTGAGTGATTTTTCACACAAAAAAATATGTTTAATTATCCATTATTTTTTAGCAATAATAATTAATTAAATTAAATAATTTTCAAACAGGATGAATTAAAAAAAATATTTAAAAACCACATGGTTTTTTTAAAAATATATAATTTAATTATTATTGTTTTAATACCTGTGGATAAATCATTCCATTGAAATCTGGATGTGGTGATCGAATCTTGACTTTAATTTCAGTTGTGGCACAATCAATTTCAATATTTTGATCTACTGGACTTGAAGTTGGGATGGGAGTCGTTGTATAATTTTCCAATGCTGAGTATTGCTCATCTTGACTAATTTTTCTATCATTATTATTATCTTCTTCTACATCTTCTCCAGTTATCCCCTGTGACGTCACCACCAACAGGATCTTCAGCAAACAAATAAAGCACATTCCCCGATTACCCAACATTTTATACATATTTTTTAAACTATTTATACAACTACAAAAAAATACACACACAAACTCTCCACGGACACTTTCTTAAAATAAATCCGAATCCAAAATTCAAGAGCACAAAAATACACACAGGCAGAAAATATTTCCCAATTTATTATTATTATTATTATTATTATTTCCAAGAAAAATAACACTAAATATTCACTATATAAACACTGAACACTATAAAAAGCGAGAAACACTATTCATTTTATTTTATATTTCTGCATTCCATATTCCATTTTCCATATTTCACAGTGCACGAAGAAACAAACACCTTTTTTCTCTTTTTATTAACAAAAACACCATTAACTATTTATTTATTTCCCATTTGCATTTAAAATAAATAAATAAAGCACAAACACACACACACATAAAAATGCAAATATAAAAGCACTTTAGGATTTAGCATTGGAATTCCCAATTTCCAAGAAAAGGAAATGTCCGTATTTCTTATTCCGTTATTCCATGTATTTTCTGTATTTCTTTTTCCTCCGTCTTCTCTTCTCGACAAAAGTTGCTACAACATTTTTGAAATAAAATAGTATTAAATTAAATGACAAAATGATTAAAGGGACTCACCAGTAGAGAAGATAATAAAATGGCAGGTGCCATGATTATCTTGATAAAAGGTAAAAACCTGGTAGGGACTGCAAAAACAGCCCTTTGCACTTCTGTTGCTCTTCTATAAATTAAATTCAGCAACTAAAATGTATTCCTGTGTCTTGAATGTTGAATATTGTCTATTGTGTATTGTATGCCCTATGTTGAATAATATCTACTACATAAGAGCATTAGTATTATTATCACTATTACGAAGGCAACAAACAAACCCCAAGAAAAAGAGTGAAGGAGGGAGAGCCTCGCAATAATAATAATAATGATGATAATGATAATAATAATAATAATAATCTCTCTCTTTTTCCCTTTCACTTATTCTCCTTACATTATGTTATGTGATGTTATATGAATATTATACTTATATTATTATTATTATTATTGCGGAGGTCTCAGCAACAATCCATATGCCATATGTACAAAAGAAAAAGATATAATAAATATTATAATATGTGTTGTTCCACAAAAAAAATGGGCCAAAGGAACTTTTTAATTCACGCCAAGCGGCAATTCTGGAACTAAATTTTAGAGAATAGAGCTGTGCAAAAGCTGAAAAGTTTTGAATATTGATTGGCGGGAAAATTTTCTTAATGTTGTAATATTTTTTCTGTGCACAGCTCTATTTTTTCTACGATTGCAGCGCTAAAATTATAAAGTTCCTTTGGCCCATTTTTCACGTGGAACAACACATATAGTTAATACAGCGAAAAATGATCTATGTGATTCATATGAGAATATACATAAGGAAAAAGATGAACATATGTATAATATGTATTTACTGCTATATAACATGTAATATTATTAGCAGTATGATGATGTGGTGTAAGAAGTCAGAATTGACTATACATAGTTGGAAAGAGGTAGATAGTATATAGATAGAGAAGGCAAGAACAAGTGCAGGAGATGGTTTATATAGTACATACATATACATATGTAATATCTAGTCAACAATGCTCAAGACTCTAGACTTCAGACTGAGAGACTCGAGAGTACAAGAATCTCTATCTAAATGCTATCTAAATAACTACCTTTGTGTATGAGACTGTGAGACTGTTGTTGTTACGTTGACCTTGCGTCTCTCTTCTTAAATATATTCTTCTTAGTCTTATTCATGTACACATATCTATATGGATTTTATATGTACATGTATATAAAAAAAGAGAAGGAAAAAACGTTCACGTATACCTACTTACATACGTGTGTACATCCTTGCACCTCCTCTGAGTATAGTCATGTCATGCATCATATTTTATTTTATGTAGGTGTTGTTCCTTTTTCTGAGCATGGAGCATTATATTATATTATATATTATACATCAGAGTATGATGTAGCTTTTTGGTATTTGGTATTTACCTTGTGCGAACCTCCATTAACCATCCATGGGAAAGAGAAGAAGACGGGCGGGCCGAGGGGTAGTCAACTCAAAAATCTTATATATCTTGAGTCTTGAGACTAGAGTCTAGAGTCACAATATACAGAGTAGATATACATTATACAGAGTACAGCAATAGCAAAAGTAACAGCCTTTTTGTCAAGGGAAAAATCAAGACAGTCATGGGCTCATCATCTGTATCTCTATCTATTTTTTATACTATGAGATATGTGCACAGGTAAAATCCAGTCTTTTTTTACATTTTTACTATCACATGCTTACTCTATCTTGTACCATGAATTTTAAAGAAATTCAATTGAATAAAATTTCAAAATGGATTTAAACATTTTGCAATATTTACTGTATATTGGGTATTGGGTATGAAATATTTTTTGTGAAATGTTACGATGCGATTTTGATTTTTGATACTTTGGTCAAAAGTCAAAAGAGTTTAGATTTGAGAGATGGGAAAGATAGCCCATGACTGGTACGAGAAGTGAATATTGTTGTGAGAGGGTGGTGGTGATTTTTTATCATAGGTAAAAAAATGGCCTGAGGTCTCTTGAGCGGCAGCATCAGGCAGAGTCTGTTCACGTTTTTTTATAATTTACAATGCATCTTCTATATCTTCTTCTTATTCTTTGATGTGATGTGATGATGAGACTGTTAATCTCATCTCTTTGCATGTACAATGTACACGATGTACTCTATTCTCTATACTCTGTAGTCTACAGTTTACAGTCTACATGCATAAAATACTCATATAATACGTGATTCATTCCCAGATAGTTGATGACTGTTGCTTTGGATGGTGGTAGATGGTCGGTGGCTGATGACTGAGAATACTGCACAGGGAATAGGAAACACAACATACATAATAATATGTACGATGTACGTGCATTGTGCATGCATCAGAAAAGAAATGAAAAGGAGGATTATCTTCATTCTCTGCTGTCTATTCTGTATTCTGTATTTCGTCTAAAACAATATAAACTTTTTGTACATGAGATGTGAGATGCTAAAAGCAAATTGAATACAAAAGGAGGATTTCAATTCAATTCGACTCGATTCTCGATTGTATACGTGTAGTTCTGCATATACATACAAATTCCAAATCCTAAATTCCAACCAACGGAATCTCTTTCTTCTTTCTCGTGTTTTTTTTCTGCTATTTTTCATACTGGGTGCTGGGAAAAATGTTGAGACTTAATTCTCAATCCTCAATTCTCAATCCTCAAGCATCTTGAACCACCTCATACAAATACAATACAATAGAATCAGAACCATATATTATTAAAGAAACGGTCATATATTTATTTTATTTACAATCCACAACACACAATACACACATGACAAGACTCTGAATAAAAGAGTCAAAAAACTTGAAAGCAACTTGAAAGAATGCATAGAAAATAGAAAATGGAAAACCAATACATTGCAAAATGAACAAATCCCGTGTAAAAAGAACATTCATCTTTTGGAATTTTGTTCTGGGAAAATTTGTCAGTCCAAAACCCAAAAGACGTACAAAATACAAACAACAAAATACAAGCAAAATAAAGCACATTAAAATCCTTACGTACAGTCAGCCTTTTATTTATTTGTGTACTTTTCCTGTTTATGATCGTGAGTGAGGATGAGTAAGTAAGGATGCGGAATGACTGTGACTTCTTTTACATTTTATGGCAGTCAAAAAGTAAAAAGTCTGGGTATGAGAACAATTAAAAGAGTTAAAACCCTCAAATAAATCACTATTTTGCCGACCAATGCCAATGTGAACATTGAACATCAACTTCAACTTTAGCTTGAACATTGAATGTTGAACGTTGAACGTGAACATTTTGGATGGGAAATGGGAATAATAATAGTAATAATGAGGAATAACGAATAACAAAAAAGGATTACATCATTTGCACTCATGCTCAAATACTTAAAAACTCACATACATACTCGCACAGACATTCACATTCACTTCACTTTGTCTTTTATTACTCACATTTTTATTTCAATGTTCAATGTCACACATGCTCATTTCTCACCGTCAATCCTCAATTCTCAATCAAGAATAAGAGAAGAGGAGTCGTGAAGACGTGGATGCATACATACTTCTTTTTAAGGAAAAGACTGGCCATAAACAATAAACAAAACACAAAATTAAACCCTCAACCCGGAATCTCATACTACAGTACAAAAAGAAAAAAATAATTTAAAATCTAAACTCATCTTCAATTTCTCACATAACAAAACAACAAAATAACTAAACCTTTTCTTAATTCTCTAATTCAATTCCCAATTTTCCTATACAAATTATAAAAGGTGTAACGTACATATTATGTTTTAGATTTCAGATACTCTATACTCCGGACTGTGTACTCTGTACTGTAATTTAATTTAATGTGTACATAAAACACACACGGTGCAAACAGTGTAAAAAAAGCGCCCTTGATGAATTGCATCATCTTTTTAACGTATTATTTACATAAATATTTAGTAGAGTTAAAACATTTCAAGATTCAAGATGCTTCTTTCTTTTTTTCATCATCTTGTCGACTTCCTATACCAACAAAAAGAAGAACAAGCAGCAAGCAGAAGAAGAAAAGTAGCGAGAAGCACATTGTACAATTGTACTGTGTTTTTTGTATCTCGTATTGTTATGTTGTTTACATTTTACATTACGTGTTACATGCACAATGCACAAAGTCTGCATTGTTAATTGATTAATGTGCGAGCTGGGAGTTGGGAGCTGCAAGTTTTGCGAGCTGAACAAGTGAATGAGTGAGTGAGGTTTTTAAAAGCACTGTTATGCGATAAAATGGAGATAAAAGACACAAGAGACATTAATATTTATAATGTCTCGTGTATATTTGCAATGTGTGATGCGTGATGGGCGATGGGTCGTCGTCTTCGTCATTGTCATCATGATGCGAAAATGTAAATGTGTCTGGTGTGTGCACTTGCACTCTCCGCTTACCCATTTACTATTTACTGTTCTTGTTTACAGCTGACTCTAAACTCTAGACTCTACTGTTTGTAGTTTGTACTGTATGCTATACGTAAATGCTCAAGTTTAATCGGTTCAAATCAAAAAGTCAAATCTCATCTCAGTATATTTACATATTTACAAGTCACAAGTCACAAATCACAAATCAGCTCACATGTAAATTTAAATCTAGAATCTAGATAGTTTGAAGGTTTCAGCTCAACTCAATTCACAAAACACAAAACATTTCACTCCACACATCAAAAATCATCTTGCACCTGAACTAAAAATCTCCATAATATTTTCCATGATAATTTATCACTCTTTATGTTTTATGTAATACATCCTCCACTTTTATCACCATGTCAAGATTGAGACTAAAGTCTCGAGACTCGAAGCATGTTGTGAGATTTGGAGCAATTATCATTCCCAGGGTAACCATAGTAATTAATTGTGCATAAATCATTCCGTTCCATTTTCCCTATATTGATATTGAAATTGCTTATTACAATTATTACCATCCTCCATTCACCATCATGTATCATTTATTGCTATTCTTATGCACTTATGAATATGACTTTATAATATTAGGTGATGTGATTCCCATTTCACATGTAGTTAATAAATTGTTATGATTCCAAACTCCAAACTCCAAGCTGAAAATGGTGTATGCCTAAAAAAAGTGAACGCCTTTGGAAAATTTCGAAAGAGATTCCTCAAATTTACATACGGTGAGTGAATGAATTGAGAATCAAGCATCGAGAATTGAGCACGTACCTACTATACTATTGAGTTTGTGTGTGAGGCTAATATTACTATGGACTGTGGACTGTCAAGTGTGGAGTGTGTATTTAATGAAATGAAAACATGAGACAAGTGCAGATATTATGTGATATTATGTCATGTTATTAGTTGTACAATTTACATGCTCCTAATGAAATGTCTCAAATCTCAAGTCATATAATGTCAACGTGTAAAGTGGTTGGCTGTTGGTGATTGTTGCATACATATTTTTGCTTCCTTTTTTGGACACAGCACCTTGACGATTGACGGATGGATGGATGGAAAGAGTAAACTGTAAACATTGTACAGTGTACAGTTTAAATTATAAATGAAAGGCCTCAATACAAAACGCACACGTACATTCTCAAGTCTCAAGACTAAAGTCTCTCAAGTATTCACATTTCACACACTTTTCTTTGTACAGACTTACATAAACACATCCAACATGTAATACATGTAACGTGTACATTGTATATGTAACATAATATTCCATGCAGCTTTATGCTTTATGTAACTTTCGACAAATACGTTTTCGTTTTCATTTTCATTTTCGTCAAGTCAGTCTGTCTGACAAGAGACAAGAGTAGCCAGTTTTGGTGTTTGGTAGTTGGCAAAGTGACGTGAATGAGAACTTTATTAAACGTATCATACAAAAACGGAGTATAATAATAATTGCACGCTTATTGTTCTTGCTATATAATTTTTCAATGCATAAATTATGGATATACAATGTACAGCGTTAATTGTACTAGTGAATGAATGAATGAATGAAAACTCACTCCAAGCCAAAAACAAATCGAATAAAATCGAACAGTATAAAATCATGTCAAAGACATGTAACATGACCATTGAACATTGAGCATTCTCTCATGATTCATGATTAAAATGCCAAATGCCAAAGTAAAATCATGTCTGTCATAAATGCAGAAATAGATATAAGATATATGGATAACATTGTAAATTTTAAATAGCACTTGTGAGAAATCATGAGCAAATGATTGAAATAAAATATAAGATTCTGAGATTTTTAAAAAAGGAACAAATATGTTTAGATTTATTGCTAAGTACATTATTTACAAAAAAACAGTTTTTTCTTGTGGTGTATTATATTTTTCTATCTATCAGTATATGGTTTATTTATAGTTGATGATTTTTTCCTATCATTATCCTTATTATATTTAGTTCTGTCTTTGCGTCTTCATCTTTTTCTTCTTGGCATGGCATTTATTTACGATTTACGAGTATTGTTTTAATATAATATTTATATACATTACAGTTTACAGTATCATAATAATATTATATCATATATATATTATGTTGTAATGCAAATATCTGGATAATATTATTCATTATTATTAATCAATTAAATAATCAACTAATTAACAAGTAAATATTCTTATTCTTATATGATTTTTTATGATTATATTATGATGAGTATGATTTATATGATTTAGTACGTAGTCATGTATTTTTTTTGTAAGCGACGGCAGGTTTCTGTATGTATATTTTATAATATATTATGTCATGTATAATATATATATATATGTATATGATGAAAATGCTTCGTTTTTTTATGGATTTTTTTTTCGTTTCTTTTCTTTTTTTCCCTTTTCGTAATAATAATAATCATAATCGTAATAATTACATAGTAATAATAATAATAGTATAATATGTTTTTTATAGTGTGATGATTTTTACGTATTCTCATAGTCGTAGTCGTCATGGTGATTGTGGTTATTAGTATTATGGGGTGGCATCGTACTTGTGGACGGTTCGGGAACTGGGGGTTTGGGTCTCCAACCACCTCCACAATGGGCGAGCGGTAAGCCATCAGGACCTTTGATTATAAAACAATACAATAAAAATCAACAAGTCCATGTAGCATGAACATCGTCATATTCTTTAATATTTTCAGTTGTTTTACCTATTGGACAAGGGGCATCTAATCCGGGCACTCCTTGGTCTCCTTTTAAACCTCCATCTCCTTTTCTTCCTCTTTTCCCAGGAGCTCCCTGTCAGATTTCATCATGAATTCACATTTGTTTTAAATCAGTGTCATTGAAAGTAAAATTGAGTAAATGAAATCATATTACTTACTGGAACTTTCCCAGTTTCCAGTTTATGAATCACTTCACATTAGAAAAAGTATTTAGGGTGAGAAAAGATTAGAGTTTAGAGTAAACATTCACAGTGTTCTTATTTCTCTCCTTCACAGTGAAAGGTGAAATGAATGAACAAAGAATTAAAATTAAGTGTGCAGTAAAAAAAAATAGACATAAATACATGTGAAATTTCATGCAGTCGGTTCCATGGTGATTTTAACCATTTTCATTCCATATACTCTAGATTCTAAGTACTTAGACAAACCTATTTTTAAACGTACGGAGTGTAAGTAGGTACTCCAAATATACTCAACTTGCAAGAACAAGAGAACATAAGCAGAAAAAGTGAGTGAAAGGTGTATTTATAAAGTGAAAAGAGGTCGGAAAAAGTTGGAGAAAAATAGAGAGAATCGTTATCGGCATTTATTTTTACATCCGTTGGCTAATGTTTAAAAAATAACATTAAAAAATTCAAAGGAGCATCCTTTTTTTTCTTGGATTTCTTTTTTTAATTATTTCAGACATGAATAAACAATAAACCACATCCGGTTTCCGGTCTCCGGTGTCAGTGTGAAAAAATAAAGGCCGATATTCGAATTTCTTCTCTTAAATAATTATGGATGAGTAGAAATCATATTATTATGTTGGAGATTAGAGATTAATGAATTAATTACCATATCCCCTTTCATTCCAATTTCGCCTTTAGGTCCCTTTTGCAACCAAATTGAAGATATTTTATAACAAAAAGAAAGAAAAAAATAATAAACCAAAACCAAAAAAGTAAAAGAAAAATCCCAAGACCAAAACCAAAAATAAATAAGGATTCAAAATAAAATAGAAAAAAAGTAAAAATGATACATCATAAAAATAATAATAATAAAAAGAAGCTTGTTAGTATATTAGTCGAGTGTTTCGACCAACCATTTCTCCTGGTATTCCGTCGGTTCCCTGAAAATTGAAATTCAGGAGAAACGAGGGTAACAAAATTATATAATAAATACAGCAAAAATATTAGAAGGCAAAAAGATTAATTGAGCAATAATAATTTGAATAATTCATTAATCCGATAGCTCGAATTGTGACAAAATCACAATTTTGATCTATGATTATTTTTTTATCCATTGTTGAACATTCATTCCTCTTATATGCATAATATTATTATTGGTTGATATTAATTTGTTATTGGTGCAGAATTATTTTGTTATGTGTTTATTATTTTGTTTTTATTTGATTTTGAAAAACTTACAGGTAGACCAGGTTCTCCGCGTTCGCCTTTTTTGCCAGTCTCACCCATTGCTCTGAAATATTCATAAAATCAACGAAAATATTTGATGATTATTATTTTAAAAGTCAAGTAGTTGATAAAAATAACTAGAGAAACAACTATACTGTATGAAAACGCACCCTTTCATTCCATCGAGTCCGGGAGGTCCCTGAAAACATAGAGTAAAAATTAGACTTTCTCTGATTGAACTACCAGAAAACTTTCTTCTCAACAGATGTCGCTTACAATTTTCATAGCAGTATAATCAAAATGGAAATCTGCCGAGTTGAGAAAAAAGTTGTCCAGTGAACATGATTCAAAAAACAATGGTAATCAAGGATTCGCAAGAGGACAGGATTATCATCATCACGTTTTTTTTGACAGGAAAATCAAATGTTTTTTTTGCGGAGGCAGGATAAATGCGCACATGCACACACAATTAACGGACAATGGACAAGACGATCACAAGAACAAGAAAGAGATTATAGAGTTTAAGATTAAAATCGATGAAATTGTAGTTATAATTTCAAAAAGTACCAAAGGTCCCGGCTCGCCTCTTAGACCCATTGGACCTGGTAAACCTGGGAAA
>JAQGBH010005390.1:0-14460 GCA_034698265.1 Sminthurinus aureus | reverse complement strand
TTTAAACAAATTTATTTTTTTTGACAAAAAAGGAATTTTCCCATGTGTGCTGTACCAGAGTGATTTGCTCTCCTGCATTGCGAAGTTACTTTGGGTTTGACAATAACTTATATCAACTAATACATGAGGTGTACTTCATTATTTATTATTTTTATTATTAAACATTTCATGTTTCACACGTTTCAGATTTATCGTTTCGACAAAGGAAAATGATAAAATTGCTGATGAAGTTGAAGAATGGTATAATGTAAAATACAAATATTCAAAGATTGACAAGTCACACATCAAGAAATGGAAAAATTGTATTCTACATGATGACCTTCGACTACCCACTCCAAATAAATTTCTGCCAACCTGTATTAAGTTGAAACCCCGGAATGAAAAGGTGAGAAATATATAGTTCCAAGGGAAAATGATACATAAACATGGTTTAAATAGAATGGTTTCAAAAATTACAATCTCATTTGACAATATAGTCTTTAGGAGTACCCAGAATCATTGAAGACAATCCTCTGTCGCGTGTTTGGTTTCTACAAGATAATGAATTTAAATACCCTTACGCTACAATCATTTTGGCTATTTTAAGGTTTGAATTTTGAAGAAAATTTTGTTCATTTACCATTTACCTTGATAAAATTCTAAGTTTCTGAGAAAACAAAAAAATCTAAAATCCTTTTATCCTTTTTTAGTCCCATGCCGAAGCAACAAGCAGATTTTTTCAACTCTACAAGACTAATTGAAAAAATTGTGAATGATTCTTTAATTGGAATTGCTTGTGGTTAGTTTCAACTCAAATTTCTCAAATTTAATATTTTCAGTGACCTTTTTTAGCGATTTTAAGGGGATGTCATCAAAATGATAATGTTTTATGGTTTTAGATGCAAAAAATGCTGGTATGATTCATCGAGTAGAAGCAACTCTTGCTGGATTAACTGTATAGTCACTTGTACTTTCCAAAGAGTTTACAAACAAAATAAACCCTTTTATCATAATTCATAATTCATAATTAAATACTTAACATATAATTATTCAAGTTGGTTGGAAAACGAACGCAATAATCAATAATTATGTAAAACGTTCTACGTTTGATTGTAGATTTCTGTTCATGGTTATTCAGTGAAAATTGCCATGTTCTTTGACTACGTCTTGAATTCCTTGTTCCATTTTTGTTCCGTTGGCAAAGTTGGACTTCGGTTCAAAGATTTAAAGGATGAATATGTTCAGCATTTAAGTGACTGGAAAAATGAAGAACCTTATATTCATGCTGTCGAGTATGTTTGGGAACTGCTCAATAGTCACACATGGAGTCCAGAACAGCTACTAGATGCTATGAATGGTGATTACAGAAATTTAGTTACTTCATGTTGATCAATTCAATACTCGATACATAAAACAAAAAACATTTTCAAACAACTTACAACTTTTATTTGTAATTTTATTTTTCAATTTTCAGTAAAAATAATTGGAATTTGCAATGCATATTAGATGAATTCAGATATTTTGTGTTTTGTATTTTAGATGATGTTTCACCGTACCATTTAATGCTGTATGCTCAAAAATTTCTAAGTTCTGTTAAATTACAGTGGATGTTTTACGGAGATTTGACTGAAGAGGTAAAAGAAAAACCATAAAGTTATTTATCAATAATCAATAATAATTGTAGAAATTTTCAGTAAAACGTTGAAAGTTATCATTTTCATTTTGCATTAGGAAGCCCTTTATACATACAAATCGGGGATGAAGTATTTTGAACTGCTTGGATCAAAACCAATACCAGCAACACAAACAGTTGGGGCTCGTGAAGCTATTCTACCAGCGCGTGAGTTTGATGATGAATTTAATCCTTTTGCTCGTTTCGTATTCTAACTTTAGCAGTAACCAGAAATAGTAAATAGAAAAACTTTTTTACAACATTTAAAATTCCAAATTTTTGGACGCTATTCAAGAAAGTACCACTGTATATAAGGCTGAGAATCCAACTCATGCTGAAAGCTGTGTCGTCATCCTCCTTCAAACTGGACATGGTGGAGTTCGAGAGACTGTTTTAACAGAACTTGTAGAGTTCATCCTTCATACACCAGCCATCGAATATTTACGAACAGATGAACAAATTGTTTGGACTGATGTTCGAAAATCCAGAGTGACCCTTGGATTTCAGATCATTCTCCAAGATGAAAAAGATCCTGAGGAGTTGGAAAACAAGATTGAGGAATTCTTGCACTCAATCGAGGTTTTCGTCATAGAATATATATTTCTAAATAATTTAAAGCTCTCCTTCCATTTTAATCAGTTTGCTCCACTTTTAAAATTTCTACAATCGAAAATCTAAAAAAAACCCACGTGTTTCTAATTTTCAGGAAAAATTAGAAACAATGTTGGAGAAAGACTTCATTCAATTTCGAAAAGCTTTACAAGATCGAAAATTGGAACGTCCAAAATCTATGAAACTACGAGGTCTTCTACTGTTTGATGAGATCATTCGAGAAAATTACAATTTCCACCGTCAACAACAAGAGCTCGCGGAACTGGAAAAAATTGAATTGAAAGATGTCGTTCACTTTTATAAAGAAAATATAGTTCCAGATAGCCCAAAGAGGAAAAAACTTTGTGTTCAAGTAGCTTCTACACTTGAAAAGGAGGAGATTGTTTCCCTTCAAAATAATAGCACAGAAATTATGGAAAGTATTGAAATGGGTGAAATGGATCAAGCTACTACAGTTATCATCCCTCAAAATCACCCACACAACAAAAATGATCAACCTAAAAATGACGATGCAGCAGTAGCAGGAAGCTCCGCAACAAGAACACCAATTTCAGGATCAAAGGTAAACTTGAATGTAAAAGAAGGGCAATCGGCTTGTCGAATTGGACTTAGAAGAGATAGAATCGCAGCTCTCTACAGTTATCTTGGTTCAGATATAATTCAAGACAATAACTGGCCTGTGAGCCCTATCAATGGTGGTCCAGAATCAAATAATCCAAATTTGTTAAAAAAGACAATAATAATAAATTCAGCCACAGTAGAAACAACAACTATTGGAAATTCAAGTCCAAATGCACCTAATCAAAATATTACAAGTAGTATTGTTCCTCCTCGACCAATAGCATATTCCAGTATAAATATCCCAAATTCAATCCCACCAAATATGTATAATAATCATCATTCAATATTGAAGAAAAACTCCTCCATTGTTAATGATAATCCTGTTACATCTCCAGATGTCCATCTCCATTCAAAGAAACAGAATTCAACTCATATCTCATTTGCTGATAAAAGTCCAAGGATTTTGTCATACAGTAAGTTACAGTCACTAAGTCCAACTAGTTCACCAAAACCCTTTGGTCCAACTACAGCAAGTGGAACAACAACAACAACTACTACGTCAGCTCCAAATCCAACAAGTGGAATAAATTTGAGACCTCGTACTACAGGTCAATTTCCTATACAAGCAGGGAATGGACCTAGTTTTACTTCAGATTCAAGAGGATCAACAAGTCATCCATCAAACAGTAGTAACCATAGTGTAACTCATCGACCACGGACTTACAATGGAATTCCCCATTCAATCGTACTGGGCACGAGTAATAGTAATCAAAATTCTAGGAATTCAAAAGGTCAACTACTCCCTTCAAGGATGAAATGGGTTCGGAATCATAACAATCTTTCAACTTCTAGTAATAATTCAAATACTCCAAATGTCAATTTGAAATGGAAGCCACAAACCAACAAATCCTTTATTCTAAGAGAAAATTCCGTCATTGCTCGTTCCATCACTTCCGGCAATTACATTTCATTAGCAGAACAACATCATCGGAATTTACAAACGCTGTCTCAATCAAATACAATGGAAACTCTAAGGAACCATAACAAGCATCTACGTCAGGCGAGTCATCAAGCTGCTCGAATTGTTGCACGTCAAGCCGCGCGGAGGAGATTGGATGAATTATCCAAAAGAAATAATCTAAGTTTTGTTACAAACACGATAAATCCATCCATGCTCGACAAGCCTGCGCAGGAAAATGTTGTCAAAACATCATCAAAATACAATACTTTAGACAGTGTCCTAAAATCTGGAACATCTATTCTTAAACCATTGAATTTAAATTTTAATTCAGCTTCAAGTTCTGGACCAGTAAAAAAATTGAGTTGTAAAATTAGTCTACAGCCATCGTGTTCTCATCAGCAAAAATGTGGAGGTTCATATAAAAACATCAATAATCGTACTCCCCTTAAAACAACAACAACTACAAATAATACAAGTAATTCAGGAAATGTTAATAAAGCTTTAAAAGATCAACAGCAGCAGCAGCTGCAACAACAACAACAACAACTGCTTAAAGATTCTATTGATTTCCGTGACTATGATTTTGATTTTGAGGAAGAGATTAGACGTTTAAGGGACTTGAAAAAATATGTCCAGTTTACAGAACAAGAGCGAATCAAGCAGAAAGAGGAGGTCACAACTGCAACTAGTCATAATCATAATAATCATCATCAAAATCAAAATCATGGTCAGAAAGATGAAACACTACCGTTTACAACTCCCGAAATGAGACCTGGTTTTAATCCTGTACATGAAATTCATCGTCTTCGAAATCTAAAAAAAGTACTGGATGAAGAAATTCACAAACAGCAACAACAACAACAGCAACATCAAATTCACCCACTACCCCAAATTTCACAACCACCGGCGAGTAACAATAAATTTTCAACATCTCCTCATGTATCCCCTTTCCTAAATAATGTTTCAAATCTATCCAACATGAATTTTGGACAACGAAATAGTCGAATAGTCATGTTGGCGAGACGCCATTCAAAAACTGGTCGGATTTTCGGTTCTAAAAATGCCCGTTCCACTTCCAACACTGGACAAAGTCATTTAAATTCAAATTCCAATTCCAATTCAAACTCAAGTTCAAGTTCAAATCCTGCTGGACGAAATTCGACTGGAAACTCTAATTCCAAAGGCTCTAATGTACATGGAAATAATGCTATAAATAATGATACAGTGACCGTTCATGAAGTTGAACGAGAAATCCAACGGTTAAAAAATATCAAAAAATATTTTGATGGAGAAACAAGAGAGCTGAATCTTCACAATGTAGAATACACAGTTTTTGTTTTGAATCAGATCACGTATAATGATAGTGCACAGACGAAGGAACTCATTTCTCGATATTTGAAAAATCCGCGAGCTCCTCATTATGCAATCAGCACTGCATCAAATGCTCCAACTTCGTCGTTGTCCAATACATATCACAATAATCACCAAAATTCCACAAATCACCAAAATGCAAATACACATAATGTATCATCAACACCTGGCCAAACTGCACATCACATTTCTAGCTCAATTACTTCGGTGAAACCAGATTCTGCTTCTCGTTCAAGTTTATCAAATCAAAATCAAAACCAAAACAAAAAACCTAATTCTGATTCGAGTTCCGGAACAAGTTCGAATCCGAATCCGAAGTCAAGTTTAAACCTTTTGAAACACTCAAATTCGACAGTGCACACACAACCTAATCAAATTTTGAACCCGAATTCAAGTTTCAAATCAATTGCAAACGTTACTTCAAATGTAAGTCAAAATACTATCTCGAATACTCCAAATCCGAATCAACCTCCAATTTTTACGTCAAGCTCAAATTCAGCTGGTGTCAACCCAACAGCTACTCCATTTTTCCACACTGTACAAAATTCAAAAATAAAAGAAATGAAACTCATTCGAAATCGAAGGAGAGGATTGAATGTTTTAACTCCAAAGTCGAATCCCAGTGCAAACAGTTCTACTTCAAAGCCGAACTCGCATGCACAATCACATCCACATTCAAATTCACATTCACATTCCAAACATAATCAAAAAGGTTCAGTAAATACTTTGAAATTTTCAATTTTGAATACTCAACATCAGAAGAAAGTTCCGATTCAAAATAAAAATTCAGCACTAAGACCAACAACCACCAAAAGTCAACAACAAAAGTCAGTGCCACCGACTCCATCAAAATCTCCAACACCAAGAAAAAATCGGTCAGAACTAAACTTTAATTTTAAGACGAAAGCTGCGTCATCAGTTTTATCAGGACATGCGAAAAATAATTTTGCGGGAAAAAGAGATCCATGGGTTCACAGTAGTACAATCAAACTTCCACAAGGACTTAATTGGAATACCACTCCAAAAAATAATACTAACAAGCTAACAGTCTCAAATAATACCAAGAATCAGGTTCAAACTGACTCAGCGTCATCAAAAAAAAATAATGGTAGCAATAATAATAACATCAATAATAATACCATGAAAATTGCAATTACAATTGGACAAAATTCGAGTGCTATTCCATCGTCTTCAGCTATAAAAACAAATACTGTGAATAAAAATGCAACACCTTCTACGACGGATGGAAGGTCAAAATTACAAATGAAAAAAGTTAAGTCATCAACAACAACATCTCAAAATCAGAAGCAGAATCAAAGTCAGGCAAAATCGGCAATCCAAGTAGTTAAAAGTATGAGTGGTTTAAATGTATCAAAAACTAACAAAAATCCAAGTTCTCCAGTACCTTTTGAACAAAATTCTAATAAAAAACCGGAAAATTTGGGTGTCGGGAAAATTACTAGTGCTGTTCATAACACTTCAACTGATTCTGGAGCTTCACCAGGAACAATGAAGAAAAAATTGGAAGAAACTACCAAAGTAACTTTACCTGTTGTCTCTTTATCGGCGGTCAAAAATGTAGCGGTGGAATCAACAAAAAAGGATTTAGATGGAAAGAACTCCATCAAGAGTAAAAACAAGGTTGTGAATGAAAAACCTGGATCGAGGGACAAGACAGTTGAGCTCAAATCCACAAATCAAAACCAAAATCAAAATACAAAAGTAGAACATTCAAAAGAGAAGAATCAAAAGAATGAAATCTTTACTTGTCCTAAACCACATGAAGTTACAAAGATTAAACTTGAAGGGAAAGTGACAACAATAAATTTGGGTGATATGAAACAAATTGATAGAAGTAGCTCAAAATCAGGACCATCAAAAAATAGTCTTGCTCTCTTCCGCTCTTTGACAAGTAATGAACCAATTAAATCTCCACCCATGCCTCTGTCGCCACCTCCCTCTCCAAGTATTCAGAGTGCTGGAACAAGAACACCTGAACCTGAAATAACTGAAACAGGAAATTCAGGTATTCCTGAACGAATTTCGACTCCAGAAAAACCAAAAGACGTAACAGCAAAATTTCCAGATTCTGTAAATCTTGAAAATTCTTCTAAACAAGCGGAAAATTTCACTGATAAAAATTCTACTGTTCCATCTCAAGGAGAAAGTCAAGGTAAAATTGAAAACCCTTCAATAATACCTACTGTTGCTCAGAAAGAACCAAAAGCTGAAAACAAAGAGGAACCGCCGAAGAAATGTGAGGAAAATGAAGTCTCTATTCCAAAATCTATGGAGTTGAAACCTGTGAACTTGGCAGTTCCAAAAACAGTAACAAAAATTATCCCTGCAGAACAAAATGCAACTGTTGAATTAAAAACAAAAACAAAGTCCAAGTTGAAAATAATCAAAAAGTCTAAAAGTGTGGACAAACAAAAGGTTCAGAATCAAAGTCGGGATTCGGATCAAGATCAGGAGAAATTTCTTGATCAAAAAAATACACAGCCGGATTTAGTGATAGAGAAAACACCCTTATCGCAAGAAAATAAACCTTCAAAAGTCAATCAATTGAAAAAGATGGCAGTAGCTCTAACAAGGAAAAAGTCTCATAGTGGCAAAGATAAAACTATAAAGAGTCAAAGTGAAAGTATGCAAAAACTCAATGGTGTAAATATCAATAATTCAGTGGATAAGAAGAAAAAAGGGAAAAGTTCCACTAAAACAAATGTATTAGAATTAGAGAAACAACAAAACCTGTCATTAGCTCCAAACACCATTTCAACTATCGCGACCGAAGAAACCCAAGAGAAAAATTCAACTGTAGAAAACTCTGAAACTGTTCAAGTCGCTTTAAATAATATTAATTTATCAACAGTGGTATTACAAAACATTTTAAAAATTGCATGACCATTGTCTATTGTATTCTATGCTCTATAATGATCATCCCTCTTTATAGCTAGAGTCTTTATATGGAATAAGCATGGGATGAACTAATGATAATTAATTAATTCATTTTTTCTATACGTACGATTGCTAGTTGGACCCTATGTCAGAGAAAGCGGAAAAGCAACATCAGTATAAAAATTCTGAACAAACTAGTGTTCTTTTATCTTCATCGCCAATCAATGTACAAAATGCAGGACATCCATTTCAAATCCAGATGCAGATGCACATCCAACCAGATAATAAAAATCCGCTTGCTACTAATAACTTTCCCACAGAGGATTCATCTTTACCACCATTTATTCCTCCACATGAATTGGAGCGAATGAGAAATGATGCGAATTCTAAAATCAAAAGCAAGCAGACTGAGGATGCTGTGGAAAATCAGGAAAATGTAGAGCCTTCATCACATGCTCCAAACATTACAAACTTAAATGACACCACTCCTGATCTTCTTCTATGGATGAACAGAGTTGTATCACTAGAAATGCAACAATGTATCAAATCCCTTGCACACAGAACTACAAAAAAAATCAAACATTACGCCTCAAATAATGAGATGCCTCTTCTTCCTGGTGAGAAATAATTCTACTTCTGTTAATGGTTTATGCCACACACGTACATATTATTTATTATTTAATTTCAAATTTCAAATATTTATAATTTATAATGTGTGTGTGCTAATAAGTATGTTGATTTTTTTACTCCTTTAAATCAGTTTTATACAATCCACCACCACTCTTACGTGACCTTCCAGCTGAAACCCTGACCATGAAAGAAAATGCAAGGAGACGAAAAAAGAAAGTACGGGAACCTTTGCCAGAAAAAGGGGTTGGCTCGAGAAAACATACACATTCTTATTCAAACCATCCAGAACTTACTCCTGTGGTTGAATCATTCGAAGCTTCAACTTTTACTGAAGGCATCCATTACTCTGTTGAGCACTCTGATGTGAAGGAAAATTTATTTGCCTCAAAAGGAGATCATCAGTCAAACTCTAAAACACAGAAACAAGTCCCACCTGAAAGAATGAAAACAAAACATTCAGTTAAAGTGAGGATTTTTCTATAGTTTATTTTATTTTCAAATTTATAGGTGAAAGTGTGCCTTTGAAAGTTTAAAAATTCCAATGTTTTTGTGAAATAATTTCTAGGTGGTAAGTGATATTCATGCATGGAAGAAAACAGCACAATATGTGGATGGACCCAAAGTTCATATAACATGGATACCGGGAAAAGGTCAAAGAGTCCACCAGAATATTCAGACAGATAGATGACCTCAAGAAAGTTTTTTTATTCTAGTTTAAACTTTGAAAATTCCCTTGAATGAAAATATTCGATATGTTTTGATTATTTATGATTTATGATAAATAATAATTTCAAGGTATAGCCACTAACTAAATCTTTAATGACTTTACATGCAAAATGTATGTAATGAGGAATAAATATCAAATTTCAGATAGTATCAGTCATTTCAATATTTTTTCAATATCAATATTCAAAACAAAACAATGTACTTTATTTTTGTCCTTGGTTCTTTTTAGTTTACAACTTACAATTATTATTTACAGTTTACAGCAATGGTTTTTTTATTTTGCCTGGAATAGAAAGATTACATAGGTGAGAATGATACTGAAAGTGGCGAGAAGACTATGTCTCGAAAAAATGAAGAATCCACCAGCACTAAAACTACAAGGATTACTTAATTGACTGTTCAAAAATGCACCAATGACATTCAAGTCTCCACTTAATGAGGCCCCATCTTTTATTTTACCCTCTCCACTTCCATCATAAATTGGTTGATCTTGATTTTGTCCGTTGCATTTTGGTACCCACAAAAGAACATGCATGTATTTCTCGGACACAACCTCAGTGAATCGAAGAGAGGTGTGATGAAAATTCCCCAGACTAACAAACACTAAAAGTAGTCTCACCAACGTACAGAACATGAAACCAAAACAAATGAGACAGTCAAAATTTAACGGTGGGAAATTTTGTACAATACTGGTGTCTCTGTCTATTTCTGCTTCATCCGT
Source organism: Sminthurinus aureus (assembly GCA_034698265.1). Classification (NCBI taxonomy): domain Eukaryota; kingdom Metazoa; phylum Arthropoda; class Collembola; order Symphypleona; family Katiannidae; genus Sminthurinus; species Sminthurinus aureus. The sequence continues at coordinate 4,329 of JAQGBH010005390.1, read as the reverse complement.
TCTTCCATTGGTCGTTGTTGTTGTTGTTGTTGTTGAGGTCAATGCAAGGCCGATGAGAGAATGACTAGGGTCGTCAAAATTCATGATGACAAGAAAGGAGAGAAAACATGTAAGAAGAACATGAAGGGCCGTATTGAGGGCCATGACCGAGCCGAAAACACTGTTGATTAAGTTTTGAATTCTAGTTATACAGTGAAAACCAGAGATTGCCTTCTTCATGGAATTTACTCGAATTTCTTTGACATCTCCGATCGAAACAACTCCGCCTTTCCATTTTCCCTGTCGTCCGCTAGTCAAAGGACGTGGACGCGACATATTATTTATCCAATTATTATCCTCAACCCGCAACGAAGTTTGTGAGAATCCATAGTTCCAATAATTGGCGGAAATAATAAAGGCATCCGCATCCGTATCCACATCCACGGCTGTTCCAATTTGTAATCGTTTTCGATAGTTGTAGTTATAATCGTTTGATTTTAGTGTGCCAGGATTTGATAATCCATCATCATCGTCTCCTGAAAAAATATGCCAAAAAGAGGAATTTACATTATTTCCACAAAAAAAATTTAAAAAAAAAACGTGTTCAGAACTCAGAATTACCCATTTCCTCCAAAAGGTTTTCAACAGTATCTGCCAAACTCGCAGCTAAAATCGTCATCATTGTCTCAATTACGGCACACATACTGTATTGAATAAGAATGATGTATGCTTGAAAGATAGCTCCAATTGCAATCCAGTAAGTGGGCGGTCTAACATTTCCTGGGAAAAAAAACAGAATGAATCCTTCACTTCTTGGGTGAATCCAGGCATTGAAAAAAACCAGACTAGTGGAACAAATGGCAAGAACGGAGTACATGAAAAGAGACCGCCGAGAAGCACGAACAGAATGGGAACAATTCATCAGCGGGCCAAGAGGTTGACGCATTGCCTCCAGCTTTTCAAAAAATTGAATATAACTTTCTCGATTTGGAAAGATGAGAGCCAACGCAATGATGGGGAAGAGAGTTCCAAATACTCGGCTTCCCAAAGTAACTAGACGTACAATTCTCTGTGGTATAACCGATTCATCTTCCAGTGTGGGAATAGGAATAGAAATGGGAGTTGATGAAGTCGGAGTTTGAAAATTATCCAAATTGTTACTGGAAGGAAGCATTAGGACAAATACCACTTGTGCTATGACACAGAGAAAATAGGTAGTCATCAAGACAAGAACAAAAATGGTGTAGATACAATTTATTGAAGTCCAGGAAAAGGTTATGTGACCATTTGAAAACGTCATAGGACAAGTGCCCAAGTACTGATTTAATCTGATTATCGGATAAACTAGATCTCGTAATTTAACCCTTTCAACTCCTTCCGAACAATATGAATTCAAATTCAAATTTGATGCTACTGATGATTTTGTTTTCATTTTCTTGTAATTTCCTAAGATGCGGTAAAGAATTTTTGGATTTTAAACTTGAGACTTGAGGAACGTAACAATTGTTTTCTTTTCACTTTCACTATTCACTAGCCACTCAAAATGCAATTAACCACAAAAGAACTGTTCTTATCGATTGGAGTGAGGAATTTTGCCATTCCTATACAAAAATAAACAAAACTGTTCCCAATTTCTAATTTTTCCAGAGTTTGTGGTTTTTGTTTGTCCAATTAGTTTACTGGAGAAAGGAAAAGATGACAAATAAATTAATCACCACTGCACGGGAAAAGACAACAACAAAAAATGTTGGTATTTGGTAGTAGAATTATTGTACTATTTGTTTGTATAAGTAAAAAATGACTGCTCAGTGAAAACAATGAGATCAGATTAAAATTGTCAATGATTATTGTGTGTAGTATGTACACTCACAATTTACAATACGATTAGCCTCATCACGAGTCATGAGTTTCCTCAATAAAAAAAATCATTTGACTTAATATTGACTTAAATTAAGTCAGTTTCATCGCATGTTGTACTTAGATTCCATTTCCTCTGCTATGTACATATCGTGTTCTAGATTCTAGAAAATTGAACTATGTCGATGCATGTGCTTTTGTGTCTTAATTTTTTATGTCTGAAACTCCTAACCTTTCGTACTTTTAATTTCTGATACATCCAACAGTTTCTAAGTTGTGAATAAATGATGCAAAATGCAAAAAGTATCATGTAAAATGTAAACTTTTAAAATACTAACAAAGTACATTTTGTCATTATCAGTGCATATTGAGATAGGGAATGGAACTATTTCCACAAATTTCTGTAAACATTCTGTATATTTTCACACATATGAATTTTGAATGCGTAGGTAGAAATTCTAGTATGGCATAAAAGTGTAGCAATTCAAAATTCGAAATTCAAATTATATGTAAATTAATCGTATGCAGTTTCTAAACTTTAATTCAAGTAATTTCCCAGTGTCTTTAATCTTTGATCATGCATATTTATACTTTATACACGATGATTTTTATGTTAAAAAGGAATTCATTCGACCTAGTATATAGTTACAAGTTACAACAAAAATTGCACGGCGTGTTTTTGGCTTATTCATTTTTTATACAATATCAATCAATAAAATAAAATAAAATAATCATGATCATAATTATTGCTCTTATTAAAGCTATAAAATACACTGAAAAAGGGAATATCAAATTACATGAGATTATGAAAAAAATTACAATGATGGAAAATCGATGGCAAAAATAAACTGTTTTCCGGGTGAAATTACAGTCAGCTGAGGGCTCTCATGTGTGCGTTAGTTCATGTTTAACTATATAGAGTGTTTGTGTGTAGTGTGTACATAGTAATTTCAGTTAATTTCGTGGGTTAAATTTTCATCTCCAGTCATGCTTCTTTTCCCATCCCGACTTTTTCTCATTTCTCACTAAAAAACCAAAAAAGGGCAAAATAAATAATGACATTACGACTTACGACGTATCACAGACGGTTTTGCTCTAGTTAATGCATATATATACACAATATACAATAGACAAAAGAGAAAGCAAAGGACATATTATACGAATATCAAACTTGCTGTTTATCTGGCACAATAGTGTGGGAGTTGCATTCATTACGTATAATGACGAAACGTGGGACTTGGGATGAGAAAAAGCAACATGAGTATAATATATTCGAGTGTTTTTAAACAAGCACTTTCTTTACAAAAACATTTAAATTCGTTAATAATGTTAAATAATATTATAGTATTCAGATTTTTAGAATCAGTCACGTCTTACAACTACATACGCATAAAACAATTGTGTTACGTTTTTGGAACATTCCATTCACCATTGTTAGTAAATAAAAAAAATAAAAAAATAGAAAGTACACTGCGGAAGTATGAAAATATTTGTAGATTTAAAAAATTATTGAAAAAATTAATAACATGGATTAAGACGTAATAAATAGAGCAATAATGAAGGCAAGAGAAAAGCACAAGAAGCCTAATACTGTTAATGCACAAAATGGGAATTTGGATGCCTTTGATGCTGCTAAATCTTGATCCGGTAGAATAGTATTTGATAGTGATGCGGCAAGTTTATGTTTTGGAAATCCATTATCTTTGAAAATTTGAGCGATGACTTTGGCAGATTCTTTGGGTGTTCGTTTTTTGTCTTCATGAGCAAAGTCTACGGAGTAAATACCAAATTTTTGAGTATAACCAACATCCCATTCGAATACATCCATGAGTGACCAAGCAAGGTAACCAACACAATTCACGCCGTCAATCTGCAAAATTTGTATTAAAGGACGGTTATTTTATTAGTCATCAGCAAGATTGTGAACTAAAATTCTATTGTGTTTTTAAATATCATGTTTTAAATGTTGTCTTTGTATTATGTATTATGTTGTTAACGAATACAACGTATTTCACGTCGTTTTGGTTCATTTATGCACTGTACCTTGACTGCTTTTAAAACCTCGTTAATGTAAAGACGGAAGTAGTCACTTCTTTGCGTATCTTTGAGTCCTCCTGTATCACTCGTTCCATTTTCTGTAATAAATATCTCAGTATTGTTGTACTCATTTTTCATCCATACCAACAGCCTTCTCAATCCGAATGGTACGACCTTCAACCTACACAAAATACAAAAGTACACATAAGTATGTTTAGTTGAAACGTGAAATCGAATCTGATTAAAAAAATAGCTGAATTACTAATCCAACACACTCATAAAATCCGTATCCGGTGGCGAGGGGGTCCGAGTCACACTCTAGAGTAATAGCTATTACTCTGGCTAAGAGAAATAGCCATTACTCTGGCTAAGAGAAATTGCCATTACTCTGGCTAAGAGAAATGGCTATTACTCTGGCTAAGAGAAATAGCCATTACTCTGGCTAAGAGAAATAGC
>JAQGBH010005389.1:0-14461 GCA_034698265.1 Sminthurinus aureus | reverse complement strand
CAATTTGTACCATCTGGCTCAGTTTTTACTTACATTTAGAATTCAACTTGCGAGTCTTCTCATTAGCATATTTTCAAAACAAAAATGTTGACTAAAATAAAAGTTGAACCGCTAATATGCATCTCATCAACAACCGTTGTGGAGTATTCTATCCAACTAGCTCCAAGTTGAAGGTTAGAAAAAACAAGTTTTGTCAAGTCAATGTCCACACACTACAAACAAAATCAACTTTTCTGTATGTTGACATTATACATATGTACTTGATTGCAAGAAAATGATGGTCAAGTTTTTTTGTCGAAGACAATGAAATCGTCATCTAACTCTAAAATGCATACAATCTCAATTTCTCTTTCATCTCTCTATTTATTCATTGCAAGCTTGTATCCGCCGCCGCCGCTCTCGATTTTACTTGCATTTGCATGTACATATATGTAGCAATGGAAAGTAGAAATAACGGTTTTGGATCAAAAGTCCAACTTTGACCTTTTTTGTTAACATGTTAAAATATGCCCTGGCGGGAATGGGTTTGAAACCGGGTATGCTACCCGTCTTAATTTTTTATGCTGATTACGAATATGTAGGTCGTTGCCGTGCATGGAGGTTCGTTTGGGCCCTTAAAGGTCAGTTTTAGCGATGTTTTTCCACCTTTGGGGCACTGTAGGAAGGTGACAATACGCTTTTAAGAAAAACCACCCACACCATGTTTTTTAGCATTTTTTGTGTAATCAGCATAAAAAACTCCGTCAGGTAGGATACTTGTGGCTTCAAACCCGTTCCCGCACCTGATAACGTTCCATTGTCAGACAAAACTTTGTTACTCCATTCCGAAAAGATTAATTGTAAGGCCGTAAAAAGCTAACCAACGTCTGCCAAAATAAAACAAGGCTCCCCAAAAAACCAACAAAAACCATGACTAAAAATACTCTGAAATCCATATACCTTACCTAAAACTCCCAGTAAGCAAAACTATTTTACCCTTTTGGGGGCTGCTTATATTTAAAGCCAAAAGTCGCTTATTCTGAACGGCCATGATAAGACATTTTCAACCAAAAGACATGTCCTTGTATACACTAAACACTAAAGCGTTGGCCTATCCTGAAATCACGTTATTTTTCACGTGATTTCAGGTTAGGGAGAACGTAAACATACACCCACGTAATTTCACGTAAAATTTACGTGGAAAAGTTTAAAATAACCCGCTAAAAGGATTAAACTTACGTTTTATCACGTAAAAATAACCTTGTTTTTTAACCTTTTCACGAAAACGTTAAATCACACTTCCAGTTTTTAGTGTGATGAATTCCGAATTCAGAATTCAGAGGATTGACAAACATAAAATATGACATGATTCTATTGGCTCTTAAAAATAGAAAAAACATTTGAATCATATATATTTTTGCCAAAAAATATAGCAAAATGCTTCAGTAAGGCGGAAAACAATAGTCCCAAGTTTCATTTCCTCGTTCTTCGTTTCAATGGCAGGAACAAAGGTAACTTATCTATTGTCTACGCAAAACTTGGAACTGGAAACCCAAATCAATTTATCACACTTGTGTGAATCTTCTATGATAGATGTCAACGCTGTGTGACCCGCCGGCTTAGAAAAAGAAATCACAGCAACTCTTCAAAACTTTAATACTGAATATACAGGTGAAAGTACTAAACGGAAATGAAAAAGAACTTTACAAAAGATTGGAAACGGGAATCCGTACCGGTTGCCGGAATAAGGCTTAACCCACATCCAACATCCCAAAAGTTCTACTTCTTTTCTAGCTCCTATTTCAAAACTAAACTCTTGGTCCTTTGTACTCGTTTTTCAAAACTAAACTCTTGGTCCTTTGTACTCGTTTTTGTTCCCTTTTGTAATATGAAACTTCAAATAGAAATTGGGATACGTTTTTGCATTTCGAAACTACACGGTAGTCAAGCAGACGGAACGCCGAAAAATCTAGACTACTTTAAATTGAATTCTTCCAAAATTAGTATGGTAAAATACACAACTTGCATGGCTGAAATTTTTAAAATTTTCCAAAATCCTGATGCACTTGGAAACTTAAAACGTACTGATTTATTTTAAATTTTTCACAATAGCGATCAAGTACAAATAAAACAATGAAACATTCTCACATTGATCCACTTTCTCTTTCAATTTTCAATACAGGGCAAATTTTGTAACTGTTCTGCTCTTTTCTTCAACGCATTAGTAGATGTATGGTGTATGGTATATGGTATATGTGTAAGATGAATGGAGCTGAAAAAGAGACCACATAATGATAATGTACAGTATTCTGTATTAATTGATTAATTGATTCAGTCTTAATTAGCATTTTAATGATGATTTTGATTGTATACACGTGAGACTAGGAAAAGAGATACTCCATCGTAAGAATCAGTCAACCGTGAAATAGTGCATACCAAAAACCAAAAGAAAGAGCATATTCCGACGCTAATATTGGTGATTGTCTAATGTCTAATCGATTAGTAATTACACCGAGGCGGCTTTTGTGTTGAATGAATGCTGAACTGTAAAAAGTTCGTGTAGCCTTCACTAATATCTAATAATTTATGTTCGACAACAAATGTTACAAAAACATTCGTTCCGCGAAAACTCTGCTTACAAAAGAAGGACAGTGACATGTTTTAACCTTCAGTTACAACAGTTTCTAGTACAGCCGACAGCCCCTTGTATTGAAGATTGAAGTAACATCCATATTTAATGAACATGTATTATGTATTAAATGTTAAGTGTCCTCAGTAACTGCTGAATGTGGTTTTGACATAAAGATTTTCATGGACTGAAGACGTTTTATATAATATTATATTATGGTGTATAGCATGCAAACGTGTTCAGTTTTCACGTCACAAGTTTGCCGCAACATGCTGGACTGATTTATAGTTCTATTTATAATATAAAATATAATATAATATTTTGTTTGTACGATTTGTTAATTTGTCATGAATACACAAACAACAAAGTGCATAAATTCAACTGTTACAAATATTTAAAACTTGCATAATTATTCGCAAAAATTCTTGAAACAGTAATAATGCATGTCCAAAAGTTGTCAGTTTATGATTTTTTTAAATGTTGTTTGTGTCTTGTAGTATTTGTAAGTACTTTCTGTTAATAGTTAATACACAATATACATATAACATATACGACGTGTTTGCTATGTTGATTGTAAGTTGCAATATCTAGAATCTATACTGTAGAAATGTCTAGTCAACCACGAAGAAAGACTCTGAAAGTTAGAATCTAGAAGAATCTTCTCATCTATCATTTTGAGGATTTACCAGACAATTACCCACATATATATCTATGTACGAACAGGAACAAGAGCGAGAAAAGAACAGATTGGAAATGAAAAAAAAACACAATCTCTCTTTTCTCTTTCTGTCTGTTTTTTCTTCAAGTTTTGCTTGGTCTAGTAATAAAACTGGGCAGCGTTTTTCCACTCGAGCTAGAGCATTTGTAAAGAGAATTTGATTCTGTTGTTCTGTGTTTAGTGTTAAGAGAAAGCAACTCAAGTAGATAAGTGTTCATAGGAGAAAGTAGAAAAACTGGAATGAGATTGAATTTCGTTGTATATTATTGAGATTGACTGTAGAATGTAGAATATAGAAATGAAACAGAAAATAAAATGGTACAGCGGTACACGTTTCCTTTCTTGTTTGACCATAGACCTAAAGAGACCGTTTACATGCAGCGTATGTAATACATACATATGTACACAGATTACATTGGGCATCCTTTGTATGTTTTTACAAACAAATAACAAGAGTGTATATGTAGCTACTACAAACTACAAATACAACTGGGAAAGCACAAGTGCTTTCCGACAACTTGGATTGTAGATAGTAGATACTATGTATAGTACATGTATACAAAATTCAATGTACAGTGTACACTGTACACTCAAGTGTTTATTTCATACTTTATATGCCTTGTGCACACAAATAGATGTATAGATGTATAGACTTAAATGTACAAAGTCAAGTGACTCTGAAGAGAAGAAGAAACAGAAAAGCTCCAGGGATAAAATTCAATTCTCTTTCTCCATTCTCCATCCATGTCGTTTCAGGATGTCCAGATTTTTTCTCCGTTTACGTTTGTATGTTCCAGGCCAGAAAAGTCAGAAAAAATCAGATACAACTGGGACCACAGGACATAGGAATTCTGTCGATTTGTATCCATACATATTATGTGCTAGCTATACATTGTAATATGTTCTGTGTGTAAAAACAAGTCCGTGTGTTTTGTTGGGTTTTTTTGACATTGACATGCTTGAACTTTTTGGTCAGTTTTCAAGTGAACCGTAGTGAACCGTCAAACATCAAACACAACTTGCAGTTTTCATAGATTGCACTTTGTACGTTGTACAATTCATCACTTGTGCGAATATATTTTAGTTTATGGTGCTTAAAAGCAAGAAGCACAAGTAAAACTTTTTCAACGTTGACCAAAAACTGAATATTACATGTTGTATTATTATAGTAAAAAGTCACAGATGGTACATTTATAGTTTGACGTTTGACATCATCTCAACAAGTTTTGTCTGTTAGATTCAAACGAGAGGAAGTGAAAGATGATTTAATTGTCTCTCTACTTGCCCATTTGCTTGGACTGTAAAAGCATTTTAAGTGGGCTATCTCTATACATATCTAAATTTTTAATTGAATTTTGATCGATTTTTCCTGGTATATGATACTGACCAAAATAGTTTTAGTTTAGATCAAATTTACACGGAAAACAGAGAGGTACAAAAAACGATATAGGAAATTAAAAATCAAACTCTTCCACTTTTGTAAAGCGTAAAGGGAAAGTATGAACAATGCAGAAGATATAATAATATTCGATTGTATTTTGTGTCTGGAGAAAACTTATCAAGGAAAAGCTTGTAATATGCTTAATGCTTAGAGATAGAAATCAAAATTCAATTATGGGCAACCAATTTACGTCTACTGTCTACTAATACATATGTATTATGAATTATGAATATGTTTTATACAGCACATCTCTTTTGAGTCGTAAGTCTGTCGATAGAAAATAGAAACATTACTTTTCTTGCGTATCAATTGAATTAGACCAAGTTATAAAACAACAAGTCTCAAGATATTGTTTATTTGATGTTGTTGCTCTTTTTCGTCTTTTTATTGAGTCTATTTATACTCCATACACAAGTCAATTCATTTTCCAACCGCACGAATCAATATAAAATTGTTATTACCTAAAACCTGGTTATTTTTTCCATAAAAAAGAGAATAGAAGCCAGTTAGTTCTGTAGTATATTGCACATAGACTTTTATTTTTTATTGCAGACGAAGTATATGATACACTGGTAAAATTTCCATGTATTACGTATCTAGAAATTGTACTATAAAGACGTCATTTTTATCATTTTTAATACATATTGTGCAAAACTGGAAACTACAACTTGACTGGCTAAGAAGATAATATATTATGTTTTATTTGGCTGGAAATGTATAGACTATAGACCAAACAGCCAAACAATAAAACAAGTTAACTATACACAGCACTAGTTTACTCTTTTTCCAAGACGGTAAAAATATTTTCTGAGATTTTTTTTTATGAATTTTCGAAATTTTAGTACTACACTTTCAATCTTCATACATATGCACGTTAACTAGAAAGCGTTTATTATTTAGTAAATTATTGATGATTTTTGAAAGGTGCATTTTATGTGCCTTTCACATGTATACAACAAGAGTGTCCAGAGAAATATTGTCTGTCTCTCTGTTTTTACCAACATTTTGTTGTATGTAGTGTGTGGCATCTGTGATCGTAGCCGTGTTTACACTGAGAGCATTTTTGATACACGAGCTCGCTCTATCTTTTCTAAACTTTCTCTGAGCTAACACATGACTTTCACTTTCGTACTTTCTTTCAAATTTTCAGAGAAATTTATTCCTTTCACTTTTGATAAAAGGAAAAATCATGTGGTTGTCCATCTGCTACATAGTATAATAGGACGAAATATGTATTATATATTTTTTTCTATCCACAACAATAATTATTATTAATATTATGTCAATGTCGTGGGTATATTGACTATTTATTAGAATATATTATGTGTAACACTGAGCAGTATTGTAAAGTATGTGGTATCGAGTATTAACTGCACACCTAGGTAATAATATGTCACGTACAAGAAAACACACTAATATACGGAAAATGTAGAATGTTAGTAAACTTTACAGTAATGACTAAAAGTTCATTGTCATTATTTTTTCCTAATGTGCAATGTGTATTTATGATTTATGGTTTTATACTTAAATATAATCATATGTAGTCATGTTTAAAAAATGAATATGAGAGTAACCAAGAAAATGTACGTACAGTGTATATTACAATAAAAGTACTAAAACTGTGAAATTTTTTTTTTTGTATATATACTGTGTGTTAGTGATTGATATAGAAAAATAAGAGTAAATATATAATACTGACTTACCACAGTGGTTACTAACTATACGCACACAGTACTATAAAATCTCAAGATGTTATTACCTTTTCAACTTGTTGAGTAATATCTCATTTCAGTTAATGTCTTGTTGATTGTATAATTACATCAAATGTTTTTGGATAGTATAGCATGTATATTATTATTATATCGTCATGTAATACTGGATAAGACACATGGTTTTACTTGTCATACACACAATACTATAGTTATTTGACTATGATAAAATATATTTACCTGAACAAGTTTACTTACGAAGAGTGTTATCATTCCTGATCATATTATACGTTCTTAGTTATTATCATTATTGAATTTGTTCATTCATGTTGAAGATGATGATATGGGCAATCAGTATTAAACTATACATATATAATAATATACATGTCATACGGTCAGTGTGTGTATATGTTTACACTACACTTAGGATACATATATGACACATGACAGATTACCTTTTTTTTCATATATGTGTATGGTAATCAAAATTGCTAAATTGTTCCTCATAATGTAATGTTTGCTTGTAATAATTAAGTAAATAATATAATATATTATAAAACACGCTCAGTAAATACATGTGGACAGTGTATGTATAGCAGTTCCTTTATCTTTTATCACACTATAACCGCTAATCCTATATTATATATATAAGATAGAGTAAAATCTATTCTATGTGTATCGTGTATGTATACGCTTCTTGTACCGTTCTTACGTTCTCTTAAAGATAACAAAAGTTTTTCTCATTAATGATTAGCTTTTTCTTCTTAATGATTACCTAATATACAGCCGTATATTTTCTATGAGCAAAATGTGCTTACTTACTGCAACGTACGATATTTTTCTTTCTCTATACCTATTTGTTCTACAATGAGATTATTTTATTTCCAGCTTCTTCAATGCTTTTATTTTTTATTGTTTTGGATTTCAAGAAATTTTACTTATTCAATGTTTTGGCAGACAAAATGAGAAATATCCTTATATAAACAATAAATACAATAAAGTAAAAGTAGAATTCTTTTCACACACTATGTATTTATTTGGATACAAAACCTGGAAAGACAAAAACAAAAGTGTCTCACTCTCATTATCAATAATTTGTGTATGTCTTGTCTAAACAAAAGTGCTACATATGTATTATAAATTATTATAATTTATAATGTATGTACATTTTTTACACACTATTTACTATTTACCCTAAATAAAAACTAGAAAGCAGTTGATGAATTAAAATTCTTCTTTTCTCTCTCATTCATAAATCGGTAAACCTATGTAAATATGCGTAAATACATACAAGGAAGACTACTTCTAATGCAAAATTGTCTACCAAAATAAGATGGTATAATATTATTATTATGGTGATTTTTCAAAGAGAGAAACTTTGACAAAACTAAGGTATGTGTATGTGTAAAAGAGAGCCTTATAATAAAAACAAAGTTTTCTACTGTCACTGATACTCTGCCCCCTTGACATAGAAGCCAGAAGATTTGTCTCGATCATCCCCATTATAATTTTTCAAAGGTTTAGAATTTAAGGTTTTTTCAAAGTTTAGTCACCAATCGTTGGAGAGCTGTCTTGTCTTTGGTAGAATTTCAAGGACCTTTAAAAACAATGTATGTATTTGAAAAACCTTTGAAATCAAATCTAAGGCATCCCTCCTGACATCGTATGTGAGACAGAATCAACTAAAATTGAACAAGGATGGCATCGGGATATTGAAAAGTGTTGGTGTATGTTGAAATTAATAGAGATTTAAAATTTTTGCCTTGTTGGAAGTATAGGAGTACTCTCCATATGTATATTAAATGTGGATCGTCGCACGCAATTAAATGTACATACTCCTCCTAAATGGGTTGGGTCATTTGGTCACATGACTCATTTGATTACATGGGAAGAAAAAATAAGGGGAGGGGCAGACTTGGGGCAAAACGAGACAATAATATAAAATATTACGAGTAAAGTATGTATGTATGTATATACATAAGAGCACCAATGTATATGTATTCTATACGTTTTTGCTCATGTATTATGTGTTATGTACTTACTTGTGTGTGTGTGTATATGTTGAATAAAATGACTTTTCACACAAACACAGAGAGAGAGACAGAGAGAGAGAGATAGAGCATACGTAAAGTATTGAGAGAATAATACAAGTACTAAAGAGAGAGAGAGACTACTACTGTGTATAACATTTGGTTGGACTGTATTGTAGGGTCTTGTAACTGAGAGAAATCATAGCCAGAAAACCAGCCATTTTGAATTTTACAAAGTCCAAGAGATCTAAATGGAAATCTTGTTTAATTTTAAATAGTTAAAATCAAACGGGAAAAAATTTCGAAATAGAAACAAAAAATCTTTTGATTGTGTTCTATTAGTTTTTGACCGTTTCATATTTTTGTGTGTGAGTGATCACCTAAATAAATTAAATTAAAAATTTTCTACAAGGTTATGATGAAGTGAGAAATGGCAGATCAAATTGAAGGGCCGCCGATAAAGCGACCCCGACTTGACCAACTTAGCTCACCAAATGACAACCAAGGTAAATAAGCATTTTATTAATGAATAGTTAAAATATCCTAGATTTTTATAAAAAATGTCTAATTTTTTCAACCCTATCCTTTATATGTTTTTTTAATGTTTAAAAAATATCAACTTTTTCTATTTTAGAAATGGTGAACGTTTTGGAGTATCAGTACAGTAGTAGTAATACAAGAGTATGTATTCTAAATCACAAGTACAGAGAGAGAACCATAATACTTAATAATAATAATAATAATAATATATTATGATCGTGTAATATTCTAAGATGTATAAGTTTTAATGTTGTTGTTCTAGTAAATGTAAATATTCGTGTAGAAAAGTCTTAAATTGGAAATGTCAACAACCGGACCATTTGTTTATGTTTTCTTTTCTATTTTTAATACAAAAAATACATTTTGTTTTAATTGGAAACTCATCAATTATTATTATCATAATATTAGATTTATTTTTTGATTGACATTTCATACATCTTTTTATTTTTGGAGGTTTTATTTTGATACACAGAATTTTAATGATGCCCTATGCCAATTTTTTAAATGTATGTATAGATATTATGTATTTTCTAAAATGTATCAACATTTTAGTCCTAAAAACAAACGTTTTTAAATAAAAATAAATGTCTTTTAAACGTAATATATACAATGTATAAAATATTTAACCCTTGATGTTCTTCAACTACTACTTTTGAAAATACTTCCTCCTTTTTTTTGTTCTTGCAATGTAAAATTATAAAAGATAACAACATAAAAACTCCTTAACCAATATCTTACTTCTTCTTTTTTATATGTATTGTAGATATCTAATGTATAATAATATTATAGGTTTATAAACATCAAATGTATAAAAGATAAATTCCTTAAAATATGATGTATGATTGTTACTTTTATTCTATAGCTTTTGAGGCTTTCGACCTCGAAAAACATCTTCCCGATGAATTGGATTTATTACCTTCTGGACCATCAAATTGGCCCTTGGATCAACAACAGCAACAACAACAACAACCACAAACGTCTCAACCTCAAAGTATTCTCATTGGAGCACCTCAACAGTCTCTGCAAAATAATCAGCAACAGCAACAACAACCACCTCCACAACAACAACAAAAATTCCAATTACAGAATGGAGATGCTTCTCAAGCCCAACAACAACAAATGGTGTGTGATATATTTATATAAATGACATTTCATCAATTTTAATTATTATTATACTGATATATATTTGTCAAATCTTTTTGTATTGTATCTCTTTTGTATTACCAATATAATATTATGGTGATTATAATATTTTCTTACTTCTTTATTTATTACATCATGTTATAAATATTTGTTTGTTTTCTCTCTTTCATAAATTAAATTTACTTATTTATTTATCTATCTATTTTATAGGGTGGAGTGATGCTTCCAGGTGGTGTAGCAAAGAATAACATGCTTCTTAATAAACAACCAAATGTTATAAATAATAATATGATGATGACAAAAATGGGGGTTGGAAATGGTCCGATTATGGTACGAGGAAATATTCGAAATAATCAACAACAAATGAGTACTCTAGCTCCAACTCAAGCTACTCATAGACATCAGGTACGTATAATATTATATAATTTGAAAACTTTTATGGTTCTCATTTCTTTTCTTCTTCTTTTTTATAACCTTTTTATTTTTGAGGTATTTGTTTTTAAAATTAAGAATTTAAAGAACTTGAACAAAACAAAGTTTTAAACAAAAAGTGAAAAAGTGATACATCAATAAATATTTTTATAGCTCAGCATCGGTAAAATATCTCAAAGTGTTCTATAGTTTTTTTTTTGGTTTGTGTAAAATGTGTTGAAGTTTACCTACTCTACAGAACTTTTACTTAAACCTCCAAAGTGTTCGATGTGTTGATTTTCGTTTTGCTTTGTAAAAACACAACGCTCCTATTTTTGGACAGAATATATAATAGTAATTAGTAGGATTTTTTAAAAGAACATTTCATAAAATATTTAAATTACTATAAGCGTGTGTATAATATAGACAAGTATAACATATTACATATTATTATAACAATATATTTAATTTTGGAAGAGAGTGATGCGAAGAACTATAAAATTTGTAACATTAAACAAGTGAATCACATAACATTATAATTTTTTAGTTTATTATCATGTTATCATCATGAACTAAAATTTTGCCTTTATATATATAAGCCTCAGTTTGTTTTTTCTCTAAAAACTTGTATAATACAAAAGTAAATTCAAAAATATATATATTGTCTTTTCATTTCATTAAAACAGTTGAGGGGAAAACAAAAATTTTCAGAGTATTCCAACAAATTTAGAGGACAAACTAAAATATATTAGGCCTACAATTATTTCTTTTTCACCATCACTGTTCCATTGCTAATGAAGTAGTAGTAGTAGTAAATTATTTATATCATGGGATAGAATTTTATGAACTTTTAGTATCAAGATTTTAGATACATTTAAATATATTTTTGGACAAATTTACATTATTAATTATTATATTATGGTACTAAAGTAAACGTATTATTATTATTTAAATTATTAATATATAATATATTAAAGATTACAACGTGGTTTAGTTTAGGTATTTATATATTATGCATAATAATTTAAATTTTTTCTATATTGAATAGAACAGAATATTTATTTGATATTGGTAGGCACCCTCGCAACTCAATTTTTTTTGTCTCTCTCTCTCTCTCTATACATATATATACAGATACAGAATAATCTGCCACATATTTTTATGAACTTTTATTTTTTTTTATTCCTCTCTCAGTATTCACCATATACTTCCTTTCCTGGAGGACCAAGTGGGCCAATACAACGAATGTTACAACCTGGCATGCCTCAGTTGCAACCACCACCTAGATATCCAACTGAAGATTTCATTTCACAAAATCCTCCACCTAATGCAGTTGTATCTACATCTATGCAGAATTCTCAACAACAACAACAACAACAACAATTAACTGGACAGGTTGCACCATCCATGACAAACAATTTGGTTAGTACTACTGCATCATTGGGTAACGTAAATAATGTCAATAATGGTATGAATAGTAATAATGTACCAATGGTACAACAACAACAACAACAGCCACAACAACAACAATCAGGAGTTGTTAATCCAAATCAAGTTATGTCACAGCAAGTAGTCGTTGGTTCTCAAATTAATCCACAACAAGCATCACAACAACAACAACAGCAGCAACAACAACAACAGCAGCAACAACAGCCAACTGCAGCACCATCAAATGCTGATCCAGAAAAAAGAAAGCTCATCCAACAACAATTAGTCTTATTGTTACACGCTCATAAGTGTCAGAGAAGAGAAAATCAACCTAATGGAGAACAACGACCGGTAAATTATTGGATTTAAGTTATTTACTTTATTTTTCTTTTATAGAATTATTATTATTTTTTTGATTTTTGAAAAATAAAAACAAATATAATTTTATGATTACATTACAATTTACAAAAAAAAAAATATACTGATATTCTCTGAGTGACATAAACCTACCCCGTAAAAAATGTGACTTGTAATTATTTTATTAAATTAAAGGATTTTTTTTTTTTGCAATTTGATTCTTAATTTTAAAACAAAAAACTAAAATAAAATTACTTGTTCAAAAATATTTTAGTGTACCCTGCCTCATTGTCGTACTATGAAAAATGTATTGACTCATATGACAACGTGCCAAGCAGGGAAAAATTGCACAGTCACACATTGTTCATCGTCTCGACAAATTATATCTCATTGGAAAGTAAGTACTACACTAAAATAACTAAAATAACAAAAATAACCATGTTAATATTTAATCAATTATTCTTGTTACTTATTATTGTACATTGTAACTTTTACACATCAAAAGTCAATTCGTTTTTGCTACAAATGTTTTTTAAAGAATTCAAACTTTCAAAGTTTATATTTTATTGTTGTATTTTTTTCGTATATCTTTTATAGCATTGTCAACGAGCGGATTGTCCAGTATGTCTACCACTAAAACAAGCTGATAGAAACAGGCCAATGAATGCAAATCCAGCGAATCCAGCTATTGGTAATGCTATTGGTCAAGTAGGAAATGTAGTTGGAAATCAAGCTCCTCAACACAGTCCGAATCCTGTCTCTAATGTTAATGCAGAATATAAACGAGCATGTGATGCTCTAGGTAAGTAGAGATTACATATTTCTTGAATTTTTGTATTAGAATTAATTCCTTATATTTTATGATATAATTTTGTAAAATATAATTTTTTTTCTTTGCTACTTTTTAGACTGAGAGCTTTTATTATTATTATGAAACATTTTTTTTTCCTTTTTTTTTTTTGTTAAACAAAAGTTTTGTTTTTATTTGCTTGGGATAATACTGTATTTTTTGCCTGTTACTTTTTACTTGTTACGGAACATTAGTAACTGTATAATATAACACGTATTTAGAAATTCATGTTGTTGTTGTTACTTCATGAAATTAGTAGAATTAACATAGAGTATAGAATTTATCTACACATATGCTATAGTAATGACATATTATTATATCGCTCAAAATAACTAGTATAAAAATAACAACTATTATTATAGATTACATAACATAATCATACAATGTTGATTCTAACTCGTACTAGACAATTTTCCAAAAATTGAAGCAATTAAAATAACAGACATTAAAAAATACACTCATAATATATACCAAAAAAAACTATTATGATTTTTATATCCATACAATAAAGGGAAGCTTATATTATAATATTCCTTTGATATATTCTTTTTGGTGATTTCAAAAACATAACTTATTATTGTTGAATTTGAACATAACCTGACACCTAAAAACTTTTAAGATAAGATTCTGTAACATCATAAATACATACATACATACACAACTCTTAAACTTATACACAACTCTTAAACTTATACACAACTCTTAAACTTTTGTGATGCATTTCTTATATATTGTGTGTGTAATATATATATTATACAACACTTTTTAGGGCCTTTAAAGATTAATCGTTACATTATTGTTATTAAAATTATTTAACATTTCTCTCTCTCTCTCTACATGATGCAAAAAAATACATAAAATAATAATGAGCAGGATTTAAAGTTTTTTTTTTCTAAGACAAAAAAAGAAAATGAAAGATAGATAAATATAATCAGGGGAAAAATTGCTATAATATTTGCTTTTTTTATAATCATTTTTTAATTCTAAAAGTAGTAGTAGTAGTAGTATAATCTTATGTAATATTATATTATGGATAAAAATTTTCATTACTTACAACAAAATTATTATTATAAATTAAGAAATTAAGACAAGTTTTTTTTTGTTTTCTTTTTTTGTTCTAAAAAAATTGAACCATTTAGGTATTTCATGTCCACCGAATCCCATTCCTAATTCAATTTTACCAACCACTCCCAATAATCCTAACAACCCTTCTTTAAGACCGCCGA
>JAQGBH010005388.1:0-14462 GCA_034698265.1 Sminthurinus aureus | reverse complement strand
GGGCAGACTTAAAATGTGCACAGACGGACAGACAGACACGACGATTCCAATACTCTGCTTCGCATCGTAAAAACAAAGACATTTTCCCCTTCATTATTATTTCTTTTACAATTTACAGTTTTGTTTTTTATTTTTAGAATAGAAAAATTGTAAGATGTAAAAGCAATGAAAATTTGGCTTAAAAAATAGCAGATTCAATATTCAATGTTCAATGCAAATCAAAGAAAAAACATTATTTATTTACATTTTCTTATTACAACGGCAAGATTTGAGAAACTTTACTCTTTCTTTTCTAGTAAATTCCTTGTTTTTAACAACAAAAGCTCGACAGTTACGGCTCTTTCGTAGACTTCTTTCCTGTCGTCTAGGATCTATTTAGAATGTGCATACATGTATGTGGTATGTATGAGTAACTGTGTAATTTTCCTTGAGTTTTTTTTGTCTATTTTAAGCTCTATACAACGACTATCGTCCGTTTACTATACTGAAAAATACTACCCTTTGTAACCTTTTTTGGTTCTAATTTATAATTGCAAGTACAGTTGTTTCTCTTGAAAGGTTACATAAAAGTTGCTCGTCAAGTTTTGAAAATGTTATCAACTTTTTTTACTGTAATATTAAGCAATATTATTAACAATTTTTAATGCCATTGAATTTTGATCCAATACTGTTGATTAAAGGTAGAATCAAAATAAGGAAATTCGTATACAAATGCGTAGTTCACAATATATTATCTGTGTATGGTGCAGAATGTATATATAATTGTTTAGCTTCCGAATGTTAAACGGGTTGACAAGCATATAGTTTGTTGTTGTACAATGTACATTGCACATTGTATGTGCATGCACAACTAGGTAGAGAGATACAAAGGCATATGTACGGAAATAAGCACGCTCGCGTCCCGCTTTCCTACCCGAAATCAACTGTCATGTGCGATGAATGCCAAGAAAAGCTGAAGAGAAGCCGGGCATTAGAAAGTAGTGCATTAGATTTGCAATATCAGTTAAGCTTTTCTCCCAGACTATCCACTTGGTGGTTTGCTTTTTGGTACGTCGGATTATTCTCTCGAACGGAGTATCTACAATCTCTCAATATCTACACAGTATCATCATCGCCTGTATTATCCTCTACTTTAGTAGTAATAAGAAGAGCAAGATCAATCAGTTTCACAACTACCGTTACCATCGTTCATCCATTCTGTTTCTTTGCACACAATACACAAAAACAAAGACGGTATCGAGTCTTATTTCTGGAATTTGCTCGTGTTTTTTTGTGTGGATAATCTGTGTCGGATTTTAAAAGTTTAAATCCTCATCACTTTAAAGCAAGTAATCAAACTGACAACAGCTCGTAAGGTTGTTAATGTGTAGTTCATTGGACAGTGTAACAAACAAACAAACTATACCAAAACAATCACGATATCTTTTGAACTTGAAATTTCCAAACCTGTAGAACTGTAGACAGTAGAAAGTAGTATCACACAGATAAGTAACTTTCTTTTGAAATTGAAGGAAAAATTTGAGACATCAAACATCAAGTCGTCATCATTCAAGTCATAATGAGCTACGTTCATATCACGGTCGCTTTCATCTTTCTCAACATAGCTGCTTACTCAACACAAGGTAAATTTTATCTTTACCCTTGTATTTTAAATTTTAATGCCAGGGACTTTAATAATTTTTATACATATTTAGTTGTTAGTCCTTATTCTTAAACATTAATGCTGAATAATAATAATTATTATTATTCAGAATTATTATTATTATTATTATTATTTGTGCTCAATTACTGGAAAAAGAAACATTTTACATTGAGAAGGCAAATTACTATTTACTTTTATATTTTATATCACTGTCACCCTCATGTTGTTGTGAAATGTGTTGTAAATTTCAAATGCAGCAGTCACATGCTAAGACATGCATGGAAACCATGTACTTTGTACTAAGTCCTAAGTACAAAGTACATAATAAGAGTACTTAACAGGCGAGATCACAACATAAAGGAAAATACGTTTACTTGTAACTTATTTTTAAAATTCTCCTAAGCTACATTTGTGTGCTTAGGCTCAATGCTCAATCGTGAATCATCCTTGGAGGATAATTGTAATCTAAAACTATGGTGCTTTTTATATGGAGTATCCACTACCGACGACTTTCAATCAAATATCAAATCCTTTTGAACTTGTTAATGCATTGAATAAATAATTAAACGCATTTATGTAATACATCATGGAAAAGCTAGTTAAAGGTTAAAATCATGCACATGAAATATCGAATACTGTAGGCACGAACCATATCATAATAATATTATGTCTATGTTCAATGTTATGTAAATGCATCAAGTAGGTAGTTAAGTTCGAATAGTGATTTTTTACACCTCCATCCTTCACAATAGAAGATTGTTTAGGTTCAAAATTCAACGTGTGATAATAAAATATCCGATTGGATTCCTAAATGCTGAATGTACAATGTATAAGCTTTTGTGAATTGTGAGTTGTGACATTCAAGTTGAAAGTGGACACAAATTATGTCAGTCATTGAGTAGGGAGAGTAAAAGTTAGTTAGTTTGGTTCGTGTGGGAGGATATTTTTTATTGAGTATATGAACAAGAGAAACAAATAAAGAGAATGCAGTCTCAAAAACAAAATACCGGTGAGATTCGTAGAGAGGTTTTGTTGATGAGTTATAAAAGTTTCCTCCTTTTCTGACTAAATCGATATGTACACATTAAACATGAATGTGTGCATGAGTAAAAAGTCAAATGTTGGAATGAAATGAATGAGAATGAAACTGAGGATGAAGAAGGAGACGAGGAGAGAACGAAGGGAGTTCAATGAAGGAGGAGAGATTGGAATGAGAATAAATGTAGGACAAAAGTTGGATTGTTGATAGTTGGTAGTTTACGATGACTATTGAACATTGAACATCCTAGTTGATTACATGATGCAATAAAGAGAATAAATAGGACAAACTATAGACTGTTCTCCAAGTCCGAGTCATGTCGTTTCCTTTTCTCCGTCTAACTCCTCTTCCTCTTGTTCCAGTTTCCCCCTTTGGAATCTTTTGAGACTTGAGACTTGAGTCAAGGCTTGTTTCATGATCCAGTTTTCAATCTTTCGATTTCAACGATTAAACATCTCGTCTCAACTTATCCTCATCGTCTTCGTCGTCTTCATGTTCATGTTCATCTTTATCTTTATCTTCTTTTTCTTATTTGGTAGAAAAGTGTAACGGAAAACGGAGATGGTGGAAGGTAAAGACTGAAGACGAAGAAAACATTCAAACCAGGATTCAGGATTCACGTCATCTCTCAATATCATTCTCATTCTCATTCTAGTGATTCAGAACCAGAATCATAATCAAAATTAAACGTTTGGTAATACGAAATTATGATCATGAAAAATATAAAAAAAGACTTTGGAAAGTTGGTTGTGAAAACACTTTGATGATCGTAATACACTTGTGCAAATTGTGACAAGGAAGTAGGAAATATTACGTATTACGTCTCAGGAGAAAATAACATATCAGCCGAGTAGACAGTACATAGATTGACTAGGTACAAAAAAGAAACTGCAAACCATGTTACATCATAAATCATAAATAAGAAAACTTTCCGTTTTTCATTTGCCCCTGAATTAAATCAAAGTTTTTGATGCATTTGATTTGATGTTCATTTCCTTCTTATTGTTATTGTCCTGCTTTATCAAACAAGAAAAAGAAGTATTATTAAGAAATCAAGACCAAGGGTTGCCAGTTGTCAGTACAATAAAATGGGTAAAACGTAGAATCTAGAATCTATAAACTATGTAGCTCAAGGTAATTGAGAATTGAGAACTTAATTATTTTGATCTGAATTTCAGTGGTAAATAACTTAAATGTTTTCATAATCATAAAAGAATTTATTTTTATTACAAACAATTTTAAAGACCTTTTTTTGTCATGTTTTTTTGTATGTGCGTCAAACAGCAAGCCACAAATTTGCTGACGAAACTATAAAAAAATTCCACCCACTTCCAACTTAACTTTTTTTTATTAAAAATTATAATATCAAACAGAATAGTTCAATCCAGATAAGATAGCAATTTTATTAGAGAAAGTTTGTCAGTTTGTTAAATTCTTTTACCTCTGCCTTTTTTACTTGTCAACAATTATCAGCTCCTTTTTTTGTTGGTATAATTTTAACAATTTTGTACTTTACACATAGAACTTTCACCGCAGTTTGATAGGTGAAAATGACGAACAATCAAAGCGTTTTCATCATTTAACAAAACACAAACTACCTACAAAACATTTAACAAAAAATCCGGTATGTGTTGTATGTTTTAGTTGAACATTATTCAGTTCATATAAGGCTTTCACATAGTTACACAGAACGGCTCGAAGAAAGCCTACTAACTACCGTTCGATTTAAAAAATACGTCATCGTGTACAATGTACATCCATGAGCCATGCTCATTGAGCATGGTGCATCCTCCGTTTGATTTTCCTTGGGTTCTTTTGATATTACCGTATTTTACCAAACTCTAGAGCATCTCCAAACAATTATACAGCTTTAAAAAGAAGACGAGTACAGGAAAAAATGTTCGAACAGTAGACCAGAGCAAGAGTTTGGTCATACATCTACGGTCTACGGTATGCAGTTTTATCACTATATACTTTTTACTGTATGTATAGTTATTGTATAATTCTTCCATTAAATTTGACGTGGTCATTGAAGTTTATCAACTATCAACTCAGCAAAAAATGTACGAGGGAAAACAAAAAAGAATAGGCCTAAGATGTAAGTTGCTAGTTGTTAGTTGTAACTTGCTTTTATGATAATAGGACGATTCATGACTGAAATTCCTTTCTGACATTTCACGTTTTTCGTGTCACACACAAAGCACAGAGCAGGATATCTGACTTATCATTATCAGATGCTCCATTAATTTTTACACACTTTCTTCAGCACTTATAAATCGCATCCCACAACCTTCTACGCATGCAGTAAGTATAGTACGTAGTAGTAGCTAAATTGTATCGAGAGTCAGCAGTAAGCAGCATAGGATAATAATGTAAAGAACTTTTCCTTGTCAATGAAAATATACACATCAGACATCAAATAGTCGTCTTTCAATTTTGATACGCGCTTCAAAATTCAAAATATTTTGGGAGAACGCAAAGAAACCAAATTTTCTAGATTCTACAGGTTAAACAAAGAAATTTTAGGAATTTAATTCCTCAAACAACAGTCTGTAGTAACTTTTTCAACTATGTCATTAGACTCTTGTCACTTGTCTTGGTGTATTTCAAAATTGTCAACAAAAAAAATGAATTGCAAATGTTTATAGCATAAAAAGAGAAATAAACACGACGCACACATATCACGATAATCACACTATGCAAATACCATGTTGAATGTCACGTATTATGTGCAACTGCACATTGTACTTTGTGCTTTGAGTTTGTTTCAAGATATCTATTATTAGCTGAGGATATAGATAAGAGACTGCTGCACTAATGAAACTCTGATGCGTTTTGGATTTGACTGGATTTCAACTTAATTGCATATGATAAGTGGGATTGCCATCAGAAATTTGCAGCAGTAGCAAATTCAGGTGACCTTTCAAGTCTAGTCTAGTCTGGTTTTGGTCTGGTCTAGAGTCTAGAGACTCTACAATAAGTAGAATTTTGTAGACCAAATTGAACACTGAACATGTAGACTAGAAAGTAGAAAGTAGAATAGAATGGAATAGAATAGGAATGAGTGCAATAACCGTTTGGAATAGAATAAATTTGTCGGTAATAAATGGAGATGCAGTCGCGTCATGCACTCTCAAGTTGAAGCGTAATACATAATGGTGCACATATCTGTCATGCTGGCCAAGTTAAGATTTTCGATTTATCGTTATGATCATAGGAAAACTTACTTGACTATTGAAAATTTCCTTTAGTTTGGTTTGGTTTGGCTTAGTTTGATCTAGATTTAGACCTCGGTATCTGGAATCTTGATATTTGGAATTCGGAAACAAGATAAAAATAAAGTAAAAAAACTATCCATCTCATTCTTCTGATGGAGTGAGATACATGGTATTATTTGGAGTAAACTCCAAACTCCAAATTCTAAATTCAACCTCTGAGAGCTGGAAAATAAACTCTGTTATTTGTATCAAGGTTTAGATGTATGTGCACCACTTTATCAAATCTTTTACAAATGCTCAAACTCATCATCACGATGATATTTGATTACTCACTTTTACTTTCACTTTTGGACTTTGATTTTTACTTGTGTTGATAGTTTGTAGCAAAAAGTACAAAGTACAATATACAAATATGTATAAACATATCACATAACCTGAATGGAGAATTTTCTGTATAGAAAATATAAAATCCAGTTATTCTGTAAATTTTGGACATGAAGCCAAAATAGAAACATACAAACCTGCTCTAAAAAATCTAATTAGATGAAAACTGCCCGTAAAAGACAAGGTTAATAACATCCTGTTAATTAGAAGTACACACAAGACCCCAGACACAAGGCACAAAACTGAGGCGATGTAAATACATTGTAACGAATACCAACTAACAATTTCTATCAAATGGGATAAACTCTGATGTGGACAAACTCGTATCAAGTCAGCTTGTATCACACATATCACATAACCCAAAGTCTGTCTGTGAAGAACTAGAGACTGGAAACTGGAGAGCTGGACTTGTCTTTAATGGTAAAAGTAGTGCTAATAAAATTCGAGTAAAGGTTATAAAGCACAGAGTTTTTGGCTGTATGTCCAATGTCCACTCGTTAAATCGTTGAGAGGACCAAATCGAAGGGGGAGAAGGTAATACTGCATGAAATTCATGTAATAGATCTTGAAAATACAGTATATATACACAGTGGAATCGATGAGTCGAGAGTCGATAGAAACTCCGATAAAATACATCAATGACGGTACATTAAAACAACGTTGGTCAACGTACAAAGTACGCGTATCTTACATGTAAATTGTACAGTGTACAATGTACTCCAAACTACAACCTATCTACAAGTGACATGACAGAAAGAACAGAAGCCAGACTAGATGAAGAATCTTTATCTAGTCTGTGAGCTGCTATATTTACATATGTCGTAGACATGTTATATGCCTACGTCTCTGTAGTCTTTGGTCTTCAACTAATCTCCCCTCTATATTTAATGGTGATGGCCTCTCTCCCTCTCCGTTCAGAACTAAATACCTTCAGTTTTACTTGACAAATTGTAAAACACAATATACAAAATCCATTATGAAGGAGAAAATTAGCAAAAGCTCCTTCAACTGATATAATAGATACTTGTATGTAGTACATGTGTAGGTTTTTGTACACTTGGAGATAATTTTCCTGTACACACTACACAGTTGACAGTTTACATTGAAAAATTGTCAAATGTATCAAATGTTACGTTGAATTTTTAGGTGATATTTTACGTTGACTTTTTACGTTTTGAATTTTTTAAGTGTTTAGTTTGCCTCGAATCCACATTGAATTGTAGCTGTGCGGGAGTTACCAAAATCCAAAAAAATTTCATCTACTAGGAAATACTACAAACGGTGTATAATGCTTTTGATGAAGAAATTCGCAACATGGTTTAGTTGTAGATTTAGACGTGCTATATACCTATAGACTATAGACTGTACTCTTTTTTCTATATTAAATTATGGTATTCTAAACTTGGACATATTGTGTACTGTGTAGCCCGTGAAATAAACCAACAAAATATGAGATCAGCGATCCTACCATGACACAAGACACGAGGCAATTCGATTATCATTGTGTTTGTCATGAAATTTGTGATATTTTGTAAACTACACACAGGCATAACAAAGAAACTGAGGCGAGATAAGGCAAGGAAGATTCTTGAATGAAAGGTTACGGCGTACATAATATTTAAATCTGAACACTGAAGAATTTATTTTCTATTCAACATTGGATCAAGATAAAATATATTTTTTTTCCTTCTTTTTTTTCTGGCCTTTTTTACTTGCCATCTCTCTCTATTATATAAATTTTATTGTGTACACGACACAATTTTTGCCTGTCATAAAATTGAACGGAGAAGGTTCTTTAGTTAGTACAATTGACAATGGAGAAAATGTGTACGAAAAACATTTTCTAGTACGGCACATACAGATATTAGGATAGTTTTGTGTAGTTTACACTCGTGTATTTGTAAGACAATTTAAGGAGAAACATAGTTAAAAGAGTAAAAGGGAGAGGAGACGGAAAGGATGGATTTGATGTTCCGATTTGACTCTACGTACAATGTACAATACAATGACTTTTATCCTTGAGAACCGGGACATTCCCCAGTTCCGGAAAATTCTTCACAATGTAAAGATATTTTCCATGTGAATTTTATGTATGTAGAATGTAGACGACATTCGTGTGCACTTGACGTCTGAGTTCTTTGTTCCTCGTTTATTGGGACCTATCTTCGTCGTATGTCCATGTCCCATGTTCCATGTCTAAGTTGAACAAGAACCCGGAATTTAATCCCTTCATCGTTGGAAAAAAACTGAATGAACTGAGTTACGCTGGTTGTGAAAGAAAGCAAGAAAGAAACGAGGAAACGAGTCAGACGAATAGAGTAAGAGTGAAATACCATAACTATGCACTGTACACTGTACATTGTACGTTGTAAATTTTATACTGTACGTTTTGTACATATGCTCTTTGGAAATTGTGAACCCTTCCCCAATGTCCAAAATACGTCTGCAACTTGTTTTTTTTTTTGGCGTAGTCGCATTTTTGTGTCTCCTCATCTCTTTCTCTTACGTCTCAAATACACAAGATATAAGACACAAGACGAAGGCGGGAGTCAGTGTTTACAGAACAATTTACGGAAGTGATATAAGTACAGATAGTAGACTTTCTTTGTGAGTCGTCACAATTCAATTTTGAATTGGCCGTCCGAAAAATATGTACACACACATGGAGAGAGAAATTATGCAACTATACAAAGTTTGCATAGAAATATTGGTAGCTGAACTATGTGGCCTGTTTTGAACAAGAGAAAGTAAAATCAATATAGTTGATTTTCGTAATAGTAATTGCAAGATTTCTTTGACTTTATTAACTTGGTAAATATCATGTGTTGCAACTGCATTTGCACCATCATAAGTCGTACATCCAAGTAAGAACGTCTAATTATTCTAGATTCTACGTGTCAAAAGGTGTTGAAAGACTCATGCCCGGGATCATCAAATTTTCTTTACCAATTTCATAAGCTGCTGTATTTGAACGGAAGAATTTCTGAATTTCAATACTATTGTGCATTGTAATTTTATTGAAATACGTTTAATGCAATGGGGATGGAAGTTATAGGGAACATATTCAATATTAAATTATCCCTTCCCTCTTTATTATTTTGCTCTACTCACTACTGTATGTCGGATCTCTGATCTCTGATCAGTGCTGTATTCTGTTTTCTTTCTCAATTCTCAACATCCAAATCTAAACTCTCCAAAAACAAGTCATTCAAGGTGAATGTCATGATAACAATTTTTCTGGTATTTAGGGAATAGTAGTTCCATGATAGCTAAGCTCAGATCAGACTATAATACATACTTGCAGGCAGCATCCATTGAATGAATTTCGTGACATTCACTGTTCTCAGCTCAGTTCTCATGCCAAAGCATGCTCTTCCAGTCTTTGCCTCTGCCAACATTTTCAACAAAGAGAAAGACAAAGGCAAAATTTGAAAAGTGGAACGAACACTAAACTGTGTGTGTGTGTAACTGAATGAGTCTGAAACTGAGAAAGCCAAAAAACATTTTGACAAAAACCGGAGAACTGTGGGGCCTCATTTTTAGTAAGCTGCAGTTGACAGTTTAGTCACATGTTCGCTGAAGGAGGGAACTGTCTCTCTATTATAATATTTTATATTATTGTCAACTCGACTGTCTGGTCTCTGGTATTTGGTATCTATGTATGTAAAATAAAGTTGATGGGAGTAAAAACCTTGAAAAAAGAGGATATGACCGTTTCTTGTCTTGTCTTTCTGTGTCAGCTTCGTACTCATCTTCTGAAGTATAGAGTATGGACTATGGAGCATGTAGTTTTACCACCGACATAATAATAATAATAATAATAGCAAAGATATTTTAAAGTAAAATTGGAATAAAATTGAAATCAAACTACCCACAAAACTGTTATTTACAACAAATTTTCCTTAAATTTGCAATAATAAAATATCCATGTATTTTTTGTCTATTCTCTGTAAATATAAAATAGAAAACATGAATACAAGTTTTTTTGGTACAATTTCGTTTCTCTTCTTTGAATTTGAACAAACCAGGACAATGCATGAAAAAACATGCAGCGTGCATATTTAGATATGTAGATAATATGTAAAGTTCTGCATGTAAATTTGGGATTTACGGATATAATACGATCTGGTATGTATGTATAATGTATAATGTATACAAGATGCACGGAGAAGACAACGAAATTGAAACGAAAGACTCGGAGATGACATAAGAGAGAAAGAGTGATGTGTTGAAGGGTTAGACCTATAAAATTGTATTTATTGGCAAGTAAAACTGATCATGAGGAGCAGGAACAGCAAAGTCAAAAGCAAAGGAAAATGCAATGTATCTGAGTGTAAGTAGGGGGAAAAGTTGTACACCAAAACTACTGTACTCACTCGTACTTCTCCTACTTCTCGTATAATATAATATCCTCATCTAATAATGCAATTTTTTTGAGACTGTCTTCTTGCTTCTTACTTTTACTTCATCCTCACTCCCATCTCCCATTACTATTCTTGTTCTTGTTCTTACTTCTTAATACTGTCTGGCTCAAGTGCATGCAGACTGCAAAAATAATCTTCTCCTGCATTTGCTCGGTCGTCTTCTTCTTCTTCTGCTTCCTCTTCTTCTCTTTTACTCCTGCACACAACATGCAAAAAGACAAACAGACACTCATGTGTGCATGCATACGTCTAAAGATAATATGAAAACACATAAAATTGCTTTGACTAGTAAATCATTGCAGATTTCAAATAAGTAACAGACTAACGTGAGAGATCATTCCTGCACATACATAACTACAAAGACATTGAACATTGAACATTTAACGTACGAGTCTAAAGGTAGACCAAGTAGAAGTTGAGCTGAGTTGAGTTGAGTTGAAGTTGAAGCTCAAGAAGACCTAAATATCTATGCAGCTTGCATATTTAGAATCATCGGTACATATGTGCATCTCCTGCCTTACTTTCTTTTGCCCCTCACTTACTGGTGCTTACCTCTTACTCTTCTTCTTATTCTAATACTGTTACTAACTGCTGCTTTGGCTCCAGTCCAAAGTTCTACTCTCCCAATTGTGGTATCAATTCACACAGACACACAACGTCGTAGTCGTATTCACATTATAATACATGTGTACACAAGGTAAAGCCAGTCGGGCGGATTAGATCAAACGTACTCTAAGGTTACTGACACCCTGTACTAGGTTACGCCGGGCAAAGATAAGCTCTTGTCTGGAATCTCGAATCTCGAATCTTCAAACTTGAATCTCGAGATTCGCTTCCAGTTTTAACTAGATTGGAAAGGGAAAATGAGGGAGAAAGTCAGTCCATCACAAGTCAGTAAAAGCAAAGCAAAAGTCTACATTCGAATTCATAAACATTGTGCATTGTGCAGGATGCAAAACATTTTTGTGCCAGTGTATTCTCACAAAAACTATTACGAATACTGATACTGACACAATGTACATCGTACATAGCACGAGGGCTATATCTCTTTCGTCAATACCTCAATCATGTTTCATGTTGAATGTTGATGCATCCGAAAAAATTTCAAATAAAATAAAGAAACAGAAAAAAAAGAACATCATCCTACGTAAAAATCATAAAGAAGATGAAAACTACTGTATGATGATGGAAGGCTGCAAGTAAAAATGATGACGTCAATCCATCATCATTCAAAAAAGAATAAGAAACGGAACAGACACGTTTTTCTTTTCCTGCATAATATTTTTTCCAATTTCTCTAACCAACGCTATGTTTATATTTTATGCAATAGATGTATCATCCAAATTGCTTTCTCCTCGGAAAGTACATGGAAAATACAGGAATATGGAATATTGTATATTTGTTGTAGTGCTGCATATTGCACCGTCACCGTCACCGTCATCACACGGTGCACGCGTTTCATGCTCATCAATGTTCGATCATCGATATCAAATATCAAATCATCATCATATCATCATTTAGCAATGCAATTTTTAGGGTGTATTTTTTCATGTCTGATATTTCTATTTCTGTATTTTATACATTTTTTAGGGGTCAATGTAAAGTCTCAGAAAAAGATTGTATGCCATTTTGCTGGAAAGGATTACGCTCCTGGAGACCTTTGGTATCCACCACATAATGGGCATTGTATTCAGTGTTCCTGTGAAGTTGTAAGTTGTACTGCTTGTTTATGTGCTATAATAGTGTATTATATTATATTTTGCTACATTTTATGCTGTATATGCTGTATTATTTGTATTTTTATGTGTTTTGTCTAGAATCTGTTTTTTTTTTTAAAAAAAACATAAAGTAATAATATTAGAATAATATTCAAATCAAATTGAATCTATTTTAGACGAGTAAATTCAATTGTACAAAAGAAGAGTGTCCAAGAGATTGCCATCTCCATTCTGGTTCAGGGACAACTACAGTTTCGGGGAAAATAGTGGAGCAACATCCTTGTTGTAAATCCTGTTCTGAAGTGGAATCCAACTCTGGGCGATCTTCCTTGTCATCGTTACTGCCGAATGTAGATACAACGGTTCTGGACTCTCATCATGGTGGACGAGGAGGAGGGGGAAGTCGTGGTGGTTATGGCAACAAAAGTGGTAATAATAGTGGAGGAGCCAATAACAATAATAATAACGGTTCTGAAAATGCACAGTCATCGGGTGAAGTAGAGGAAGAAGATGAGAATTTTGTTACTGAGAACCCAGAATTTGTCAGTTGCCTTCATCAAGGGAAAATTTATCGGGATGGAGAGTCCTTTACAGCAAATGGTAAGATAATATTTCATACTAAAGTAGACATTAGACGTTACAGCTCAAACATTACATTACAAAAAACATATCACACTATAGCAAGTGAGTTGTCTTGAAAAAAATTCTAGTGTCTGGACTTCCCATCTCTACTGTTGACCAATGTATGCAGTGTATATGTCAGGTAGGGATTTTTATTCCTTTGTTATTCTGATTTTTGAGGCTTGAGGCTGACCAATAAACAATGAACAACTAAAAAGAAATAAAATACAGATGTAAAGGAAATTATTTGGGCTACACAATATATAATATTATGATGAATCTTTATCCTGTAATAGATGTACAATGTATAAGATGCTTCGTGTTTAACAAATGATAATAGTTCTTTCCTTTTCATTATCTACAATATTTTGTGTTTTATCACTTGTTTGTATACAGGGTGGAATGGTGTTGTGTCAGATGAAATCTTGTTCCAGTTTCAAATGTGGTACTCAATCCATCAGTACTAGTAGCAGTAGCACCACATCAACTTCATCATCTGACACTTGCTGTCAGCGATGTTCAGGTAAACAAATTGCTAATATAGCTATTATTATTATAGCATTATAGCTTGTAGTTGTAGTGTTCATTTTCTACTTTTTACTTTTTTTTACTTGTATTTGTATTCGTATAAGAGATAGGTAAAGTTTTAGAAGAGTAATATTTACTGATATATTATGAGCAAATACAAATATGTATACGTATAAGAAAATGATAGCGGTTGACCTCATTCAAAATTCACATCATGTAGCTCCAATTCTTCCATGTCTCCATACTTTTGATGTAGATGTCTGGTAAGCGGTAAAAAAAGGACCACACGTTCGTTCAAAAAGTATGGAATATGTACTTAAAGTCATTTCTAATATCTGATTCAACTGTTAACTACATAGATGTATACTTAATACTTAACATTCAATGCGTCTACCACTTCAGCGCAACCGGTTGCCGTTTCCAGTGTTGTTAACATGATTTGTTCTTTGATTTAATTTATATGGACTGAATATTCCTGTTGATGGCCATGACCATTCCTACAATAGTTTCTCATGTCTAATTTGGGATTTAGGAGTTTGTTTTTGTTGTTGTTTCTGATTTCTCATGTTATTCTTTCCAATGCACCACATTGGACTTGGACTTTGGGACATTGGCATGCAGCACATTACGATTACATTGAGAGTAACTCAAATTTCAAATGTAGAGGATGGGTAAACTTAATGTTTGAATGTTGCTTTAGAGTTTAGAATTTCTGTCTATTCGAGAAAGTTAGTTGGCTGTTCAAAGTCCAAAGTCGAAAGCATAAGTTAATGTGTGAAAAGTTAAACTATGTACAATGTACACTGTACAGTAGAACCTGCCATTTTACCAACATTGTTGAAAAGTTAAAGTCTTACCCCCTCATATCGTTCCTTTTAATGTAAAAAA
>JAQGBH010005387.1:0-14463 GCA_034698265.1 Sminthurinus aureus | reverse complement strand
TTTCTTCTAGCTCGCTCCCTCTTTAGGTACTCCTGTACCATTGTTTATTAAACAAAGATATAACTTATTTTTTTCCCCGTATAAATAATTAATTAGATGTGACACAAGTTACACTGGAGTTGGAACAAGATGCAAATTATTTCAAACATGCGATCGAGCTGTTTTATTTGGTGGAAGTTGGAATCGACATCATTCAGGAGTTCAATCTCTTTCCAATATTTTCAAGTTGAATGAAATGCTTCAGAGGAATGGTTTTTTTAAAGGTGAGTCAATATAATATTATTAGTATACAGCATCCCGTTTTCTAAAATGATTATTAAATTACTAAAGTACACACTTGGTCGTATTTTTTTCTTTTATCTTTATTTTTTTCTTCTCTGCCGTTATAAGCTTTCACTTGACATTTAACGACTAAACTAATTGAAAAACTACTGTTGACATTAGATTAAAATTGGAAATCATATGTACATATCTATTTTGGTACTCTTGGTATTTTCAGACAACATCAAAATATTTTATGGGAATGGTGGAATTCAAAATGGTTTACCCGTTTTATCAAGCGCTATGAAAAGTGGACTAAGAGGACATTTACGAACAGTTTGTGAATCAAGACACTGTGCAGATACGTTCTTTATTTATCTGAACAATCCAACAACTGTAGAAGGAGATATGCTACTTTGGGATGTGGACCATAATGGACGGGTACGGCCTATGTACTATATACACAATATATCTAGTTTATGCACAAGAGATAATAATATTAATTATTCATGTTTGACAACAACCTTACATTATATAGTAACTATATTTTCTAACTGTGTCTTGTTTTGTTTGTTCTAAAGGCTGACGAGTTGGAAGTTTACAAAGTAAAGGAATTTTTATCGGACTTATCTCAATGTGAGGCCAAACGTGTCATAATTTTAGCTGACCAAAGTAATTCTGACATCTTAGTGAATCAACTCAGAGGTATTACTAAATTATCATATAAATATCACACAGCATAATAATAATTGATAATAATATCATGTCTTATGGAAAATAATCCTCATCATGTCTCGATCTATATGAATATTTTTTACTATAGTAGTCCAAACTAAGTTGCAAGTTCTTTTACTTCTTTTCAGTCTCTACAGAGCATCCAAACGTTGTCGTATTTACACCCGGAAATTCAACCGATAATGGAGACTTGACTGATATTTGGGCAAATCATGCTCATCCTACTTCTTGCTTGCGTCACCTTCAAGATGTAAGTGACTTATCACTCTTTTTCTACATTATGATAAATGACAATTAATTTTCTTATTGAAACTTCATGCATACATACTGTATATTATTATTGTACTGCATGTTCATTACACTAATTTTGATATAATTAAAAATTACCTACAATTTCCTTTTCCCTTTTTATTGAAAACTATAGACAAGTAACATGAAGCTAAAAACCTCTAACCCAGTGATGTACGATACTTCTTTTGGAGATATTTTGAAATCCTCTATTATTGGAGCCCCGTGTGAACTCAATCCTCCTCTATCGGACTTTGAACTTCGTTCTATGTATCAAGGTAAGAAATTGTTAAATAACTTGACAACTTGTGAATCACAAACTCATGTATAGATACACGTTCTACGTAGGATGTAAATTACGCGTCTATATAGTTTTAAAAACACATTTAAAAATGATTTGTTTAAATTACCAGGTTGTCAAAATGTTCCAACAAGTGTATGGTTTTCTCTAAACTATGGTGGAGGTACACAAGATGCATATGAAGATGAAGAAGATGAGGACGATGATGACAGTGATGAAACAAATAGTTCAAGTAATAGAAGAATGGTGTAGCTATACATTATACATATACAGCGTTCTTGCCCTGTCCTTATTCTAAACTCAATTATCAACACCTACTACTACTACTAATAATAATACTACTATTGTTATTATAAAGAATAAGGATAAAGGGAGGAGGGTATAATGGAATTTATCCAAATGTACATGTGTACGCACAATTATCTAGGTGGAAGACAAACTGAACGAAACCTAAGCAGTGATAAGCCAAAACTTTAATATGCACATTTATAAATATATACATTAAATACTATACTTATAAGTATTGTACAAAAAACTTTTACGATTTAGTGATAGAATATGTAGCAACAGAATCCTCGTTTATGTACTATTGCATAAAGTTATTTACGGTTTTTATTTAGCAATGTTTAGCACAGAAATAGTTATTTGTTATTTATATCTAAAATAATATAGATTCGATAATTATTGATTCAAATGCATTTTTATATCGTTTGCCCTTAAATCACATACATTAGTATTGAGTATTAAGATTTTTTATAATGAAAAGCAACGTTTGTTAACATAGGTTTTTTTTGTAGAGTAACAATTTTATTTTACTCGGAGTTATTATGTATTTTTATGTATATAAAGTCTAATTTTCTACCACAAGTTTTGTATTGTAACAGTAAATTAAAAATGTAAATAAAAGAATGGATTATGTAGTTCAAGTGATAACTTATCACTGATAAGTAATGCTTTTGTATACATGTATTACTTAAAAGTATTTAAATTACTCCATATTTTACTACAGTATGAAGAATTTTCAGCATGTTATTACTTTTTACTAATCAATAAAATATCCTCATTATTCATTATTCATCTCATTAAAGTTAAAAGAATCATCTTTTATTAGTTATTATCATACTTACTGTAGAAATTTCTATTACTAATATGTCTAACGGATATATTGTAGGTTATTCGTTTCTGCATTGCAGAATCTTCAATAATAGTATCTTTTATTTTATTTTATAAAACTAATGATAAGCTGGTATGTATTATGTACGTACTACTGTGTTAAAAGTATAGTACATTTTAAATGCATTTAAACGGTTTAAAAAGTTATTAAAAATAATAATATTATTCAATCAATATTATATCACATTAGCATACTGACGTTTTCATCATCATTCACACACTGTTTTTCATGTAATATTTCCAGTTTTTATATCACAATTTTTGTGGGACATAATATTTTAAATACATATTATATAGTATTATTGTGTACAAAAACAACAATTACATAGTACTATTGTACATAATGTATATATACGCAATTTTATAAACATCAAGTGTTTTAAAAAAAAGAATATATTATTCACATGATTATAAGAATCGTGAATTAGACTAAACAAAATGTAGTGTAGAGAAAGAGAAAATATAAAATTATATAATATAGTATATCCATCAAAAATAATTATTGATGGATACCAAAATGCAAAGCCAAAGACAAATGAAAACAAAAGTTGTCTCTCTCTCTCTCTCTCTCTCTCTCAGTAACGATTGTTTTTTAAAGGAAATGTTTTTGATATCAAAATAATACTTACTTTTGTAACACCTTCCTTGTAAAATTGTTTAAAAGTATACATCATAATTTGCCGTGTGAGTATTCTTGTCCCTTGTACATAATATTATACAACTTTTTTGTGCGTAGATTTACGTTTAGTCAAAACAAAGCACTCTCCGTTTCTTTAAAATCATATTTCGAAGAGAATGACTAAGATTATTATTGTTATTATTATTGTTTGTAACTTTTAAGCGAGAACGAGGAGGATATTTTAAAAGTAATATGTTACACATTAAGCTATCAGTCATTTGAACACTTGATACAGAATACATTTTCATACGTTTTTCAATA
The DNA here is from genome assembly GCA_034698265.1 of Sminthurinus aureus. Lineage (NCBI taxonomy): Eukaryota > Metazoa > Arthropoda > Collembola > Symphypleona > Katiannidae > Sminthurinus > Sminthurinus aureus. Next base: position 10,765 of record JAQGBH010005387.1, on the reverse strand, counting down.
GTAGAAGAGACAGGATCAGAGTTCAAGTTAATGTTGTGATTAATATTAGCACTTTTTACGGTTGTTGATGATATTGCTATTTTATTATTATTATCTTCTTCTTCTATTTCTTCTTGTTCTCTTTTTATCTGTATAGGAAGACAATTTGGCTTTCCTTCAGAGTTATCAATAATGTTGATAACCTCAACTTCATCTATATTATTGAAAATTTCTAAAGGATCTTCAAACATATCAGGTGACCCACAATCAACATCTATAATGTTGTTATTATTATTATTATAATTAGACATGGTATTGTTAACTGTATTCTTAGCTGCAAGTTCTTGTTGAGTTCCTTCATTAAAAGTGATATCTAAACAACTATCCTCTTCCATAATTTCCATTTCATTATCTTCAATTATAATTACTTCTTTTTGTTTACTTGATATTGAATTATGGTGTTTACTAAAATCCTTCCTGTTATTATTTAAAACTTGAGAAGATAGAATTGGAATTACATCATCATCATCATTCGTCATGCAATTATTTAGAAAACTATTCTTGCTATTACTGCTTTTACTTGATGACATAAAGTTGATACTATTAGAATTATTTTTATTACTGTTATCAGTTCCTACTAATTGTTTTCTTTCATTTTTTGGTTTATTATTTTTCACAGTATCAAATGTTTCTATCATTGTAGAAATATTCCAATTGGAATCTTTATTATTCTGATTCATTACATATTTACTTCCACGATCCCGATCATCACAAAGTGGTCTAATATCATCTAATGATTCATGGTCATTTACTATCATACTACTACTATCGTATTCTTCATCATCTTCTTCATTTGTAATAAAATCTTGACAATCATAATAAAAACACGGATCACCATCTGTAATAATATCTTCTGAAATTATATTTTCTAGTTCGTTGACTGGTGATTCAGCCTTGTCTTCTCCTTTACCATTTTTAATAGTAGCACTATCCGCGTTGTTGTTGTTGTTATTGATTCTACTTTTTTTCCATGGAAAATATTCCCAATCCGGATCATTACAAAATATTCCAATTTTATTGGTTTCCCATGTTGAATTAATTTCATTTTCAGTTTTTAATCCTGTAATGATTTTCCATTTTGGTTTCTTTCGTGGTTTATCCGATTTCCCTACAACTTTTACTGGTTTTGATGAAACATCCTCAGAATTTTGTATATCTCTTGTTAAATCAAATAGTAAACGTTTGCAAGACGCTTTTAATGCTTCTATGGTTGTAGAAAATCTAAAGTTCAACAGGAACAGAAAAAATGTACATAAATACTTTATATAAGTAAAAACGGAATCAAAATAATTCAAAATAATTCAAAATATTAAACTATAACACACTGTACACTGTGTACAACATAATATTTCATAATATTTTACGTAAATTTTAATATTTTGCATTCTTACTCTTCAAAAGTTGGTGGAGTTAAATTTAATGAACCATAAAAATGGAATTTTAAAACTAAACGCTCTCTTGTCCGTCGACTACATTCTTCAAAAGCAAATCCTTCAAGTATATCAGCTACTAGAAAATTAACTATCTTTTCTGTTACAGTCTGAATGTATTTTACAACGTCTGGAGTATTAATGTACTGTAAAATGTAAAAAAACAACAACAGAAGAATATAATAATATATTATATGTACACGAATTAAATTGCTAAACATTTTGCTTGCATATATATTACAAATACCCCTCCCCTCCTCAAAGAAAATCAGAAATGCTTACGGGAATTGAAAGTTCAAAATTTTGCAAGAAATTAAATGACTCTTTAGAATATAGTCCACGATGAAAAATTATCAAGTTAATAGCAGCATACGTGAAATCATAAAATATTTGTCCAAAAATGACTTCATTTGTTCCTGCTGTTTTGATGGTTTTGATATCATAACTATTTTTAAGAACTTCATCATTCTTCCGGTTTTGCAAGTTTAAACTTGTTAATCTGAAATTTTATATAGGGTATAAAATATATAAAATTAGGAAAATGAATTTCAAATATTTACATTGTGTGATGTGTGATTAGTGATATGTGTGTGAAACTGAATAAATATAAACCGTTGACAACTTACCCTTGGTTCATAACTATTTTACACAACTTTATATAAACTAAAAAACTTAATTTAATTGTGATTTTTTTATGATGATTAAAAATAGGAAATTTTATAGTGTCTACTATAAATTACACTTTTTACGTACACACTAGACTCTAAAGTCCAGACCAAGGAACATCGCGATGTTCAAAGAATTCTCCCTCCGATGAAGTTCTGTATTTGAAAACTTGTCTCTGAATTTTTATGAATTGTGAATTGTGAAGAATATAAAATATAAAAAAATCAACTGTAGCAGTAAATAGAAAAGGTAAAAGTTAATCATAATTACGTAGTAAATTAAAGTCGTGTATTTCTACATTACCAAAAGTAGTTTCTCATTTGTAATCATGTAAAGTTAAATGTGAGTTTAAATTTGAGTAGTTTTTGAATAAGCCTGTTAGCATTTTATTTCTCAAGACTCAAGACTCGAGACTTTTTGTCTTTTGTCATATGTGTGATTTGTCATTTGTCGGTTATAGATTTTATTAAAAAAGTTATGTTTTTTTTTTCAGGAATTTGATTTAAAGTTTTTAAGTAACTACTGTAAAAATTTTTTCCAATACCTCCAATCAATTCATAAATGGCTCCTACCAAATCTGAAATTGCTCCTTGGGGATGGACTGACAAGACTCCGCCAGATCGAATAGGCCCTCGTCATATAAAAGTAGCATATCGCCTTGAAGGGACTGGAACCCAACGTTGTCCTTATAGATGCCGGTAACAATGACATTTGGATTTTCTGCTTATAATTTTTTATAAATATATTTTAATAAAGTTGCACATTGTATCGAGTAAAGTACTTGTATAATATATTATTATGTATCAAAACTATGTATAATGCATTAAAAATTACTACCGTAGATCTCATGTATATATTATATGCGTTGGTATAAAACAATGGACTGATAAATATTAAATAACAATGGTCTATCGTACACACCAGTTATTTCATATTTATTCATATATACAAATGTTTTATTCGTTGTATTCGTAATAATAATAATAATTTAATTTTGTATATATACACATTTACGTAGGAGAAACTGTCGAAGAAATCCATATTGTATTTGGAGCCTTGGAGAAAAGAATTGGATTAATGCAAGTGATGACAATTCAGATGATGAAGTGGGAAATGAATTTCGTCGAGAAGATGATTTTGCTGGAATTATTAATCTTGGAACAACTTGTTACGTGAATGCATTGTTACAACTTTGGTTTCATAATCCTATTCTAAGACCAGCTATTTTTAAATGGCGACCACCATATCAATCTGTTTTAAATGAATATCAACCACTTTGTGCATTTGGTGAATTACAAGCCTTGTTTGCTAGGATGAAATGTTCAAAAAGAAGGTATAATCTTATATGTTATTTATTATTATTACATACATACATGCATGAAAGTTAAATAATAATAATATTTACTCATTTTAATACTTATTACAGTATAACATAAATTTGATACACGGATTGATGTGTTAGGTATTAACATAAACAAATTTGTTTTGTTTTTTTTTTTATTAATTTATTTATTAGTGCAATCAATCCATCAAAACTTGTCGAATCCTTGAAATTAAATACTGGAGAACAACAAGATGCTCAAGAATTTGGTAAGCCATATAATATATTTAATCCATGAATACGGCACTCAATGTCTATGTACATACACACTGGTTGTATATATAATATTTATTACTACATTAATAAACAATAATAATAATTTTATGAACTAATCATTTGTTATTCTTCTTTAAATCAATTTAGCAAAGTTGTTCATGTCAGTTTTATCTAATTTGGCTAATGAAGATACTATAAGTAAAGAACTAAATCGAGCATTCGAAGGAACTTGGGAATATGAGGTTGAATGCAAAAAATGTAAAAAGAAAAGTTCCAAACAAGAACAATTCACTGAACTTGATTTATGTGTGAAAGATGCCAAAGATACTTCAGCATCATTTGGAAAATTATTTACAGAAGAAGAATTAGTTGGAGATAATCAATATTTTTGTCAACATTGTAATGAAAAAGCTGATGCTATTCGCCGATTTAAACTTCGTTCACTCCCACCAGTCTTAAACGTTCAATTGTTACGTTTTGTTTACGATAAGTAAGTTTATTTTTACATCTAATAAATTTTAATCATACTAATACCTTGTATTTTTAAAAATGAAATTACAGTAGTTAAATATATACATATATAAGTGATGAGTGTGATGAATGATTATTATTATTCTACTTAGAATTTTCTTATTAATAGCATTCTATATAGTGTTGAATTCAATTTTATTGTGATAGTTTAAAAGAATGTAGTGAATGAATTGTACTATAATAACAACCTTCCATAAAGTGTATAATATATTGTTTTTTTTTGTTTTTTTTTACAGAGAAAGTAAAAGAAAGAAGAAAGTTACGACGCCTTACAATTTTCCGGAACATCTTGATATGAGTAGATATGTACAGTCTTCAGGGGATAATAATAATATTAGTAATAATAATAATAATAATAATGACGATAATAACGTTTCTTCAGGAAAAGATTCCAATCACAAATACCAATTAACTGGTTACCTGGTTCATAATGGAAAAAGTGCCTCGTCTGGCCATTATATTACGCATATTAGAGATTTAAGAACCGGAACATGGCTTATTTTTAATGATGATGCTGTTTCGGAACAAAAATCAAAAACAAGTAGTAGTAATAAGAAAGATAGAGATGAACAAGAAGATACAACAGAAATCAAATCAGGTGGAGAGTACAAATCAACTGGTGCCTATATGTTAGTGTATACTCATCAAAGTCTTATCCAAGAACCAACAGTTGACCCGGAACTTCCAGAATATTTACAAAAACTCGTAAAAGATGAAGATGCCCTATTTGAAAGTGAATTTCAACTTTCCAAAAAAGAAAAAGAACAAAAAGCTCAATATTATGAACAAAGAAAATCCACTATTGAATCCCTTTACAATCTTTTCTTACCTGATTCACTTATTAATGGTAATAGTAATAGTAATGGTGTACATAATACCAAAGAAGAAACCAAACAAGATGAATCAAACAAAGGAAAAGAGAATGAATGTAATAATGGTGCAACAATGAACCATCCGAAGAATAATAAAAATGGTGATACTAAAAAAAGAGATGGATTAAATCAAAACTCGGGAACTGGAGGAAAGAGAGGAGTAAATAAAACAACATCTGCTAAAGATAAAGATGTTACTGAAAAAGAATTGAGTCAAATTTCAGCTCTTAATAAAATTGAACTATACAATAAAATATTAATTGAACAAATGGATTATATTCCATATAATTGGATTAATACTTGGCTAAATCCATCAAAAGATGTTCCACCTTTAGAAATTGAATCTATTTGTTGCCCCCATGGGAAATTGGCTATCCAATCTGGTAAATTATAAGATCAACTATCTCTATTATATATTACACATGGTTTCTAATAAAAGAAAAAAATGGAAATTTAAAATCAATTTACTGATATAGTATAGTATTATGACATAATGATCAAAATGATGAATATGTTATAGTGATGGTAAAAGTAATCTTATTTTCTGATTCTTTCTTTCTTTAAAAATTTATTGTAAATAGGAACAACAGCCGTACTTTACAAAATGATCCCTAGTAAAATTGCAGATATTTTATATAGTACGTATGGACCGGATTCTATACCTAAGAAAGATGAAGAAAACATGGAAATAGTAGAAGTAAAGAAAGAGGTTGAAACAGTAGAAGTAAAGAAAGAAATTAAAACAGTAGACGTAAAGAAAGAAAATGATACAACACAAAGGCAAGAAAAAAATCAAGTCAAAGAACCAAAGCAAGAAGAATCAAAATTTCAAAAAAGACTTCAAGGCACTAAAGATTTATGTGAAGAATGTGTTAGAAAAGAATGTGAAAGACTACGTCGTCTTGTTGAACTTGAAAATGATGCTAAAGTCTGTACTGATTTATTAAACCAAACCACCAAGAAATATGAGTTGTATAGGAAAAAGAATGATCCTCAACGTTATTGTCATGAATTCTGGGCTGATAAAGTTTGGGTATCAAAAGTTAGTCTTAGAAAATGGAAAGTATGGATTAGATCAAAATATTTTCAAGACTCAAATCAAGAGCAACAACAACCGGATAGTGATGTAATTGTTGAAGAGCATGAATTTAATAGTGATATTAGATGTGAACATGGTAAGTTAACAGATAACACATAAAAAGAAACAAAAAAAAGCCATACAAGGTGTTTTGTCTAATGCTATCCTACTTAATGATTTGCTTTAATGATTATTTTTCTTTTTTTTTCTAAAAAAAAAAAACTCAGGAAATTTAACCGTGGATGAAAATATTCGAAGAATTGCATGTACTCAAGCTTGGAGTATTTATGAAAAATATTTTCCTGGTTGTTTTCATGCTCCTGTTCAAAGTTGTTTAGCATGTGTAGCTTGTTTGGTAAGACGAATAATGAACATTATTATTATTATTATTATTATTTACCTCCTTCTTGTTCTTGTTATGCCTATTGAGTATTAAAATGTATTCTAAATAAAGAATCTAATCGGGTTCTTTTTGGTTATTTTATTTGTTTTGAATTGTATTGTAGAAACTGAAGGAACAAAATAATGTTGTACTTGAAGGTAACCGAAAACATGCAGAAAAAATCAAAGAATCATTGAATGAATTGTTAAAATATAGAAAAAATCGTCCTTCCACAAATACTGATGGGGAATACTACTTTGTTAGCGAAACTTTTATTAAAGAGCTCAACCTATTTATCAAGTAAGTGCGCATTTTTTTAAATCTTTCACCCTCATATTTGTTATTTACTTTTGTTCATTGTAAAATCGTAATGATGAGTTTGATTGTATTGTTTCATACAACATACAACTGCTTTTATTAAAATATAGAGGTTAGAATTTTAAATTCAATATCATTTCGTCATACATTTTATAGGGAATGTTGTACAGTTTGAAAATTGAAATTGAAATCGGCGTAAATTCATCCTTTTGGTTCAAATTTTACTTTTTGTATTCTTTTTCGCTTCATTGCGTCATGTACATATATATATATATAGCTGTCTGTTCTTTATCTAAGCGTAGCACGTACATAATATATATACATTTTACACAGTACATGTAATTGAGTGCGTAATGTGTAATGTGATGGCTATACATTGCTAAGCCGTGGGAAGATCAGTTGGATCAGGGAGAAGATTTTTCGTGTCTAAAATCCATTAAGTTTTCGAGGATTACTAAGTGTTGAGGCGGCTATGTGTGTGTGTATGCATGCTTGTACATATATCTATAACTAAATACATTCGTATCTACTCTATGTATTGCATTATATCTACATCTTTTTTTCATTCTGTATTTGATTCGAGTGTGAAATTTGACACAGCATAAACTATAAGGTATAATAATATACTGGGAGTTACATTTGTTCTTTTAGTTTATAGTGTACATATTAGTGGTACATTTAGAACAAATACTATTAATTTTAAATGGTTTAGCAATGTACTCTTCTTTTCTCTATATTTACACTTGGACGTACTATAGTTGAAGTGGACATGGACATGGATAGTAGTAGCCAAGTCATGGTATTGGTATGTAGAGGAAACATGAAAAGCTATGCTTTTGATACTTGTCTTTTTTTTTTAAATTGTATTTTTGTGTATTTCATACTAAACTAGTGCTAAAGTAGAGTGGACAGTATACAAATAGAAGAGAGTTACAACTTATACATTGCATACATATACACTAGTGTAGAATGAAGGATGTGAATTTGTAAAAAGTCTTTTAGACTTTTCCCCAGTACTTTTTTTTTGCTAATGACTACACGATGTCCGTCTGATCCATCAAAACTCAAGAATCGCCTTCTTTAACTTTCTACTTACTCGTTCCTGTGTTCTTTACAACCAAACATACTCTTATTTCTTATTCTCTTGTGAAAAAGCTATAGCTATTAATTACTACTAGATCATGTGTATACTTCTAGTATCTAGTATGTATGTACTACAAATTTATCTAATATCCAAAGTTCTAAAGAACTTGGGATTTCAAACCTATTTTTGCATTATACTATAATATATTTTATCTACTCAGAAGCTTAATGATGTGTGCAACTTTTTATTATAATATTGTACATATAGCAGATCCACAGTGGATAGACAAGGTAATTAATTAAAGGGCAATAGGCATTTATTTTCATCAAACGCGTAGTGAATTGTCACAGATGTTTTATTCGGGTTATTTCCCCAATTTTTTGTTTCATTTCCATTACATATTGACTTTAGTTTAGTACTGTTAATAGTTCAAATAGACGTTCAAGGCGTTTCTATAAATTTGACACATTATCTATACTACTTTTTAAATGTTGTCTACAAAAATATGTTTTATTCTACCATCTCAGTGGTTATAGAATAATTAACTGGGGGAAAGAAACATCTTCACAAGATCAACTCATTTGAATTAGCCAACTTTTCGCAGCATTGAACGTATAACTGTGTTATTCTAAATTCTAAGGAATCATAGGATACATAAAAGCACAATGTGCAATGTGCACACAGCAATATATTATGACATTTTCTTTCCATTTTTCTATCTTTTGTTTCTGGATTTACACCAATTTTTTTATAGAGCATATATGCGATTGATTCAATAGAAAAGGCTCCTTTAAATGTATATATATATATACATTGTGAGTGTGTAATGAAGGTAACAGACAATTTTCAAGTCATAAAATCTACTTATAGTACTGTATTAATGGTAAGGAAAAGGAAAGCGATGGGAAAACAAGAAAAAGTACGGGATAAAAAAAATATTGCAACTTGTTCGTCCTTTTATTCGTTCATTTTGAACTATCCATAGTATAATGGAAAGACGGTGGATAGGGAGAATGTAAGACTTAAAAAAAAAATTTAATGGCTTTTTTACGATTCTCATCTGCTTTTGCTACTGGAATTCTCACTGCATCTTCGTTTTTTTTTTTTTCATCCTTGTTGTAGGCTACTTGTTGTGTACTGATTTTTACAATTAAACCATGTGAGTACATATTCAATAGTGAGTACTTGTTACTTACGGCTGCATAACGCATAACACATAGTGTGTATGCATGTATTACTTTTCTTTAGTCGATATGTAGTAATTGTTGTACCTTTGTTATTGTACGTGCGAGCTAGTTCACAAAAATATAAATGAGAATCTTCTGTTGTCTCCATCTCATCGATCAGGTTTCACTTTGAATAGTCTGTCGGAATAATTTTTATTGAGAGATTTAATTGCTACTGAGTGATGCAATTGATTGAGCTTCCACAGTTTTCTCTTTCAATCAATGATCATTCAATTCAATTTATTCATGTTAATAAGGTTGCTTGGGGTTGTAAATAGTGTATATATGTAATGTGTAATGTAAGTATATAAGTTTTGATGCTGATCAGATCCTCGATTCATACATGTATGTATACTATACGTATTATGATTCCAGATTTCAGTCAGATTTTATACTGTAAACTATATTATAACTTAATGAAGATCCCAACAGCTTAAAGATCATTTGAATTACTTATTTATTCACAATTCAAGAAACAGTAATTTTATCTAGAGGATTTCAACGTATATTATTATTTGTAATTTATTGGACTTTAGATTGTTCACTGTTTTCTGTTTTCTATGCATTTCTTCGTTCATGTATGTTATGTGTTTTCCAAACCATGTCAATTGTAAATTGTAATTCATTTGAATGTAAAAATTTTAATTAGTGCGTGCTAAAGTTTAAAATTTATCAACAACCATTGTTACTACATACTAGAGATTGGAAGTTTTATTATCATTTTTTTTTCTTTGTTAAATTTCTATCATATATGAATTCAATAGACAGATTTTTTGACGGACAGTGTTGTAGTGGAAGAAGAATAGTAGAATAATTCGATAGAAATGGCAAAGGGACTCATCACTCAAAGTTTTTGAATGATTGTTATTATTATATTACAATCAAGCACATAATAATACACGCATGTGTATTACTTTAGACTTTATACAGATGTGAATTCAAGATACCTAGACATAAAGTGTATATTATAACATACAAGGTTTCTCAAATTAATACAAATGTATAGTAGTTGAGCTGAACTATTTATGACTTGTCTCACAGTGTATATGTAAAGAGATGGAGAAGTGTAAGAATGGCGAGTTAAATGGCCGAATCTAAATTGACTTGAGATGTGAGAGAGTGCTACTGTTTGACGGCTAATAGGACGTAGAGCTAATTGCTTTTTATGTTATTATATGGCTCCATCGGAGCACATTGTTGATGCTTGCCTCGAGTCTTGAATTCTTTGATTGTATTAAATTGTTGTCGGCTGGACTGATGAGTGAGAGATGTGTGGGTATTTCTATTTCACTGTATAGTAAAGAGACAGGGAGAGTCGCCACAGAAGTCTTCACTATTCATTATAATATAAATATATATAAAGGAATACACAAGAGAAAGACGCAGAGAGAGAGAGAGAGATAGAGATAGACGATAGACAGATTGTGAGTGATATCCTATATGTATAAAGTTTTACAACTTGCGTTACTGTAGAGTAGGCTAATACTGCACACTTTTCTTATGGAAGAAAAAAAAAGTTGTCTGGAAAAGTATGTTCCCGTA